>JACDJE010000104.1:1587321-1636761 GCA_016647715.1 Pavo muticus
AAATAAAATAAAATAAAATAAAATAAAATAAAATAAAATAAAATAAAAGCATTGGCCGAAGGCAACCCATGGAGCACCTGCAGCAACGTACCTGCAGCCCTGCCCCCCGCCTCTTGCCGCGGGGGTAGGGGGGCTGCGAAGGCTCTGCCCCGCGGGAACGTGGGCGAGGGGCTGGGCCGCGCGCTCGCCGCCTCCCCAGCCAGCTCGCCTTGGTGACTGCTTCGCGGTGAGGCTGCTGTTCCTGAAGCGCCCCAACCTGACGCAGGGCTCGGGATGAGCTGTTCCCTGAGCAGTGGCCCACTCAGTTGGGGAGCTCTCAACTTCGTCTTCACAGAAGTGTTCTGAAATCAAGGAGGGGGTCTTCTGCCTCCAGCGTTTGCCGATATGGAATATTTTCTTACAGTATGCTCACAGCATCCCAGAATCCAGCGCATGGATCGAAAAAGGCAACCATTTTGTCCTGGATGCCTTCCCTTCTGTAGCTACGTACATAGGTCGCTCCGAAAGTAATGCTTCCTATTTATTTCCACGGACATTGCAACAGATACAAGAGCAGAACAACAATATTTGAAAGAGCAAATTCTCACCTACAAAACACTATTTTTTTTTCAACACAGATACCTCTGTTAGCTATGCATGGACAAGAGCTTGCTTGCCATGCTTGTAAAAATCTGCACCAGTGGAGGTGACTCGCTGTCATCATCGCCACTGCTGAAATGCAGCACCCACCACCTCAGTGTGCTCACATCCACTGTTTGGTCTCCATAAATATACAGGCAGCATCGATGAATATCAATCGATGGCATTTTCTCTGCGTGGAGGAATTTAGCGACACACCTTTGTTTCATATGCTTCCATGTCAGATGCCCTTTTATCAGACTGCCCCTCTGCTGCCATCTGTCATACGGCAACAAGAAGTAATGGCATATTGGTGGGAGGGCTCAACCTCTACTGCCATACCACCAACATCTGCCTCTGACATCATGGGCCAACATAATAAAACAATAGGCATTACTTTTGGAGCAGCCCTCATAATACATATGTTAATGTCCATCTCCGTCTATGCACTCATCTTTTGGATTCTGGCAGCTTCAAAAGCTTCAGTATCTGTTCAGGATTTCATCTATTGTAACCAGAGGTTTATAAGTCCCAGGTCTCCCTAACCACATCCCTAGTTGAAGCACTTCTAATCCCCTGCTTTGAAAATCATAACAAAATTTGCTGGAAAACAAGTGAGCGCATGGCTGGCGTTTTTGACCGATACCACACCATTCTGAAAAGGCAGTCATGAGGCTCTCACACAACCTATTAAGTATGCACCAGTGATGGCCAGTTGCTGCCCCACATCCCCAGAAGGACACATTTGGTGAAGAGGCAGGGATTCAGGTCAGCCTGACATCCCCCAGGCTCAGACTCCTGCGGAGGCTGCTAGAAATCACCACGTTTAAAGTGCATTGCACTTAGCAGGACAAATGCCAGCAGAGGAATTTTGTGTGCTTGAATAATGTTGCAATTTACCCTGTGGCCGGTCTCATTACGGCACTGAGGGCCCTGTTGGTTTACCTGGCTTTTGATTTAGTGGGCTCTTGGTAAGCGACTGTGGAGGCACACAGCCAGGGACTGCAGGAAAACAGCCTTATGCCTCTCTGGAACTACAGCCACCCATTCAGACACCGACATCCTAAAGTAAGGACAGACATCAGACAGCCACACCAGACCCATGTGCAGAAGGATGAATTAAACAGATGTGAGCTCAGAGCGGCAGCTCCGCAGCTCCTCTCAAAATCCTGAATCCTGGGCAGGTGCGAGGCGGCGATTCCCACCCCAGCAGTGCCCCACTTGAGGTCCCCCTCGTGCAGCTGTCAGATGTGGAAAGGCAGGTATCTGCTGGGCACTGCCAGGGACACCCAAAATGCACCCAAAATGTGGCCAAAAAGTAAAAACTCATGTAACACACAGATCAGTTCTTTGTGGTAGCTGCAGAAATATTTCACGTGTGTCATACTTCCCGGCTGCTGGCGCTGAGCAGCCTCTGGCTTCACCTCTGAGCGCTCACTGCGGGAGAGCAGCTGCTGCCTGCCTGGGTGCGGGGCTGGTGGCAGAGCTGGTCCCTCTCTGGGGGAAGGGGAAGGTGAGGTGTGCAATTTCTGGGAGATGCACGGGTTGCTGTGCCCATGAGGAGCATGTGAGGAGTGCACGGGTGCACACCTGGCTTCCTGGCAGCAGGCAGCCTGTTCTAGAGCTGGGCCTGCTGGCAGGTACGGGGCAACTTTGGGCCACACTGTAGCAGCAGTGGTCCAGCCGGGCTGCGTGCCTGCAGCACTGCAAAGGCCACGGGGGCTCTTCTGCTGAGACAGAGACTTTTCTTCTCCTGGTAGGCTCCACATCCCTGGAAAATCTGTTGTGAGAAACAGGTCCCTGCCACTCCTCATTCTCTCCTGCCTGCTGGTGGTCAGTCCGGAGCATCTGCCTCTACAGCCAGCAGACCCTGTGGTTCTGACTGATACCTGCACGTTGCTGAGCCGTGGTCATAGCCATGTGCACCAAGCATCCTCCTGCATCCCCACCACTTGTGTGCTCCCTGTGCTCAGTGCCGAGGCCCTAGGAGCTGACTGACACAAAGGGCTGCTCTAGAGGTGCTTAGTGCCCTCTGTAATCCCTCTCCCTGTAGTCAGGCAGGTTGCAGGCTCTGAGCACAGTATTGAGAGCATCCCATTCGCCACATGAGCAGAGCGATTCGGTGTGGAGCCCTGAGCTCTCTGGCTGCAGCAGGAGCCCTCTTCTCCAAAACCTCAGCTGTGTTGTTATTTATTTGGCTGCTGCTACCCCTGCTGCTCCTCACCACCAGCCTGGGGCCTTTTCTTCATTAGTTTCTTCCTGCTCTGTTTCATTAAAGTTGCATTTAAGTGTGCCAGTGGTTCTCTCCAAACAAATAGCCTTCCATTCTGTGATATTGAATTTCTTTGCATTAGCCTATTCCCCCAGCAACTCCAAATCCTCCTGTAGCTGGTGCATTCCTGAAGTATATCAGCAGCCTCCCCTTCTATCATGACATCATCTGTGTCTGGACACCCAGCAGCTTGCGCCAGCCCTGGCCTCATTTATATAGAAATCTCAAACACAGCGAGTCCCAGTGCTGAGCTCCAGGAGATCCTGCCTGTTAGTTCTCCTCACACGCAGACTCCTGCTTATCGCTCTTCTCTCTTCTCCAACCCGAGTTTTATCCTTTTAATATCAATATTCCAAGGCTTGCATACTTTTTACTGACCTTGTTTCCTGATATGCTCCAGCAAACTCAAAGTTATTACTTGAATTTTTTCTGGGTTCAACTTCACAGATGAATAGGATTTGAACCATCCAGCAGTTTTGACTATGGCTCCTTGCTGTAGACACTTGCAAACACCAATTCCCACTTCCTCGTCCCCCAGTGTTTTCAGCAGGTGAAGGGTATGGAGGGAGAAAGTATTTTCCAGGTGAGGAAAGGAGATAGCAAAGTTTTATTCACTCACCTGGGACTACACACTGCTGAGGAACATCCTTCACATTCCAAGTGATAATGATGAGCTGTAGCCCAATGGTGGGAAGCACAGTGGAAAGCTCTTCCCCTCCTGCTTTCAGGAGCTGCTCAGTATCTCCAAAGACGGCAGCCTGGGATAGGGGTGAGATTGGAGTTTTTCAGCTACTAAAAGATGAACTTACAGGACGCTGCCTGCTACGGGAAATGAAGGGCTGTGATGGAGATGCTGAATGCCCCATGGGTGACGGATTTCTGAGAAGCCTTTGGATCAGCTTGGCACAGCCAGCAGTTCCTCTTACCATGGTGATCCTGAAAGGATGACAAGAGACTGAGCTCTCAGCATGTCCCTTTCCTTCTTCACACCTCAAATTTTATCTCCCTCATTTTTTTCACACCACATTTCAGGCACCAGCGGTGTTTTTTTTTTTTTTTTTTTTTTTTTTTTTTTTTTATTGCAGGGCTGGTTTGACTGAGGGGTCCAGAATCCTGAAGTACATTGCCAGACTCTTATAGCTTGGTCAGGCATGTAAGTGTCTAGCTCTTAGTGTAGCAAAATGAGGCATAAGCCCAGTGCTTTTCCTCCACTAGCCGGTGGCAACATTCCTGTTTTGTGGCACCCTTGTATTCTGAACTACCTATCTTGAAGAACAAATGCTGAAAATTAAAATCTTGAGTCAAGCTTCCTCATTAGCAGCCTCCCTGGCTAGACTCTAGCTTGTTATTTTTTTGCTGGTGCATAGCTGTAAAGAGAAAACCTAGGAGAAAATAGGCAATTAAAATGCATTAAATTGATTTCCAAATGAGAATGCAGAATCAGAAAATCTCAGGAAGAACCTCATCTCTTCTCTTGCATCTGTTTCCATATGTGAGAGGAAGAATTCACCAGCAACTAGAATAAAGCACATTTGCAAACATTAGTAGGGTCAAACTTCTGTCTAGCCAAGTCTCTGATACCAAAAGGACTCAATCTGAAACTGCTTGGCATGCCTTGTTTGTGGAGCAGGAGTTCTCAAAGGCCAGGCAGATGTTGTTCAAGTAGGAACTTCTCAGCTCCAGCAACTTACACATCATGACACTCAGCTCTCCAAATCCAGGGAACTGTTCTCCTCACTGTTAAGAAATAATGCCAGAAAGCTCCTCAGCATCCCTCTATTCTAAACTGTGTTCTGGTTCAGAACACAGTCTGATGCAGTTTCCAGCAGCAGTGAGATAGATGACAAGTGCTATGAAACAGCACAACCTCTGGGCACCAAGCCCATGTCTGCTCTGGGGTGGGATAGCAGCAGCAGCCACCCCACCTCAGGGCAGTGCAGGCGTGGAACATGCATGTGCTGGGACAGTTAGAGAAAAGCTGTGAAGATGTTACAAATGGATCCCTTCCTCTTTACTCTCAGGGCTTTCCTCTCTCTTCTTCCTTCCTCCCAGGAGTCTGATTACATTTATTTTTGGGTTGCTTTTTAAGCACATTAAGTAAATTACAAAATTAAAGAAGACTCTCAACTGTGCTGCATGACAAGGAGGCTCCCCACAGATGTATGAGTGTTGTAGGAGAAATCGAATTGCATAGATAGGCACACGCAAACAGTACTGCCTTTGTCAGGCTAAGAGGTAAAGACAGAATAACCTTTCAGACCTGCTGGTGAAGGTTGGACATATCCACCAAGCTGTAATATGGGAGAAAACTAGAGAAGGAAAAACCTGGCCTTTAATGTCACAAGACAGAAAATGAGAGTCCAAGAGCTTATTCTTGTAGGGGAAGGCAGCTATGCAAAGCCAGACTGAAGACCAGGGCTGAAAATTGTCTCAGGATACTTCAGGACTTCTTCTGAGGTCTGGAAAGCCCATTGCTGGAGGTGTGCCTTTGAAATTAAAGCTATTAACACTCAGTGCTAGATGGCTGCCTGCTGCCCAGTACTGATGCAGCTAAAAGAGCTGTGCCACAAGAAAATGCTTTTTTCACTGTTTCTCAAGTTCCATGAGTCAAAACTGCCAAGCCTGGGGATCTGGGATTTGGCTCTGGGTTCTGCTGGTTGCACTCCAGTAAGTGGACACAGACTGGTTTTACGCAAGTGGCAAAGGGGTAAAGGCAGTAAAAGAGCAGTTTGGGATGAGCATGGGGGCAAAGGTCTGCACACCCAAGTTCAGTCTCCCAGGAGCTGCAGTGCAGCAATCCGAAGCAGGCAGGGTCAGGCTCGGATGGGCTGCCAGGATGCTGCTCTGGGCCTGGCTCTGATGTCTGTCACAGGGGCTGCGTGGAATTGCTGATTCAGGAGTGCCAAGGAGGAGAACATCTCAACATGCTGAGGGGAATCACTGAGCCCTGCAGGAGCACAGGAGCTCATTTTTTTTTCACGGAGGCTGATACTGCCTGGCCAGTCTGGCAGAAAGCCAGACCCACAGTCTGGCTGTCCCCACAGCTGCTGAAGCACTGGCCGTGGGTTGTCACAGTAAATGCTTCTTGTGGTGGCCTTCCATGAAGGGTTCTTTTCCTCCCTTAAACCCAATTAAAAGTTTGTGGGAAGCCACAATCTCACCTCAGAGGGTGAAGGTCCCAGGTGGCCAAGACTGCTGCTTGAATCCAGCGTAGGTGGACTGCTGTCAGAAACCCCCTCTGTGTTTCAACACCAGCACTGATTAAAAACAGCCTGTCCTGTGCAGTGCAGCTCCAGATGCAGGCACGGAGATACTCGTTTGACAATGACTGCTTTGGATGAAAAAATATTCTTTTCATGCCAGTGATTTCTGCCTTGGCTAAAAGATTTAAGAATAAGCCATTAAATAAAATATATATTTTTTCTCATACTACTGAAATATAGTTTTTGAAAATAGGAACCGTGTATCTTGAAACAAGAGTTTTGTTGGTTATTATCAAAGCTGAGGAGTGATGCTGGTTATTTGTAAGCTCCTATTGCCCCCTTCTGGTTGATATGAAAATAGCATGTTTCACATGAAACTTCCTACAATCACCTTCTAGAAATAAATAATCAACGAAAGAAAAAGCCCCACCAAAAAAACCCACACCAAACCAAAAACCTATTTACTATTGTTCACTTCGACCTATCATAGAATCATAAAATCATAGAATCACCGAGGTTGGAAAAGACCTCTAAGGTCATCCAGTCCAACTGTCCACCTATCACCAATATTTCCCACTAAACCGTGTCCCTCAGTACAACATCTAAACGTTTCTTGAGCACCACCAGGACTGGTGTCTCCACCACCTCCCTGGGCAGCCCGTTCCAGTGCCTGACCACACTCTCGAAGAAGTATTTCCTAACATCCAACCTGAATCTCCCCAGGCGCAACTTGAGGTCATTCCCTTTAGTCCTATCTCTAGTTAAATGGGAGAAGAGGCCAACCCCACCTCACCACAACCTCCCTTCAGGTAGCTGTAGAGAGCAATAAGGTCTCCCCGAGCCTCCTCTTCTCCAGACTAAATGATCCCAGTTCCCTCAGCTGCTCCTCAAAAGGCCTGTGCTCCAGACCCCTCACCAGCTTCACTGCCCTTCTCTGGACACGCTCCAGGGCCCCGAAGTGTTTCTTGTAGTGAGGGGCCCAAAACTGAACACAGTACTCAAGGTGTGGCCTCACCAGTGCTGAGTACAGAGGTACCATCACTCCCCTGCTCCTGCTGGCAGCACTATTTCTGATGCAAGCCAGGATGCCATTGGCCTTCTTGGCCACCTGGGCACACTGCTGGTTCATGTTCAGCTGAGCATCAACCAACACCCCCAGGTCTGTTTCCTCTACACAGTCTTCCGGCCACTCTGCCCCAAGCCTGTAGCATTGCCTAAGGTTGTTGTGGCCGAAGTGCAGGACCCAGCACTTGGTCTTGTTGAACTTCATCCCATTGGCCTCAGCCCAGCTATCCAGCCTGTCCAGATCCCTCTGTAGGGCTTTCCTACCTCCAAGCAGATCGACACTTCCTGCCAACTCTGTGTCATCTGCAAACTTACTGAGGGTGCACTCAATGCCTCATCCAGGCGTTTGAACAGGACAGGCTGCAAAACCAACCCCTGGGGAACACCACTCATGACCGGTCACCAGCTGGATGTGACTACATTCACCACCACTCTCTGGGCCCGGCCCTCCGGCCAATTCTGTACCCAGCAAAGAGTGTACCTGTCCAGGCCATGGGCTGCCAGCTTCTCCAGGAGAATACTGTGGGAGACAGTGTCTAAGGTTTTGAAATGCATCAGTCATTCAAACAGAAACTGAAATCATTTTCTGAAAACACTGATGCTGAATTAGAAAGGAAAGGAGTTGGCAGTAGATGCAGATGCTTTTCTGTCTGGGTTAAAAGGCTGGGTGGCACATGAAGCCATACTGGCTTGCAGAGTTGTGAAGTCACTCGCTCTCTCTGCCTTTGACATTCTAGCACTAGTTTACAAGCCATTTCAATCATAATACTGTGCTAAGAAACTTCAGTTCAATTATGTTTCATGTTAACCACCACTGACAGCACAGCCGTGCTTTTCATCAGCAATAGGCTTACAGGCTGTTCTCATGCCAGCAGAAAGGCAAAGAAAAGAGCTCGTAGCATGGCTCTGGCAGGGGAGCTTGTGAGAAGTGAGGGACAGAGCAAGAGATGGAACCCACACGATGGGACCAACCAGGCGAGAGTGTCAGATCAGGGCTACTAGCGGGACAGAAACTTCTGCACATATATTTTGTGTGCTCAGGAGAGCACTGATGGCAGTCACCAGGAAGATGGGAAGAAAATTCAGCGGCAGGTACGGAATTACAGGGAGGCTACCCAGCTGGCTTCTAGCGTGACCTTGAGCATCACCAAAAATCATACTGCATGTTTATGTTCATGAAAAAAAATTAATCACAAGTGAAGCAATCTCTAAGACAAAGTGGGATGATCAAGTCTCCAGCTGAGAGCCATGTCCTTCCTTTGTGCTTAGTGTAAATGAGACCACCAAGCTCCCATGTTCTTAAGATTTTAAGTTAGCAGATCTACCACCTTCCTGAAAGCCCTGCCTCCCTGTAATAAAAAGGATACTGCTTCTTTCCTCCAGAGTCACCTAGAGGAGCTCTTAGAATCCTCCTGACTCACTGGACCCCATTTCACTGCAACCTTCTAGCTGCATTACTTCATCATCAAAGTACTCTCCAAGTCCCCGTCTTCACTATTCTTGTCATTTTCCCTCACTTCCATCCATTCTCAGCAACGGCAAAACCTTCTCCTATATATAAATCTCTCGACTATTAGGTAAAGTGGCTCTTTACCTCTCTCTGAATAACCTGTATTATTGTTGTAAGAATTCTGCTCAGGGTCCATACCTAATGTGGTAAAAATAGCAATCATCTGTCTACTGCTCCTATACTTTTCTGCTCCTATAGTCTTCTTCTCTTCAGACCGATCATTTTGTCTGATCAGCTTGAGATTTGCCAAGGGACTGGAGGAATGTAAAGTGATTACTCAGCATGGTCTGGAAATTGGACTCCTGCTCGCAAAGCAAACATCTTAAAAACAGTGGCATTCATAATCACCTGTTACTTCTAGTGAAAACTCCCTTCAACCAGGAATGGAAATCGTTGTATAGGAGAAAATATGGAAATTATTATATTCTTCCCACTTTACCTGCTTTATGTCTCTAAGCTCTTAGTTCCTGCCTCAAATTCTGATACTCACTGAGATTTGCCTAGTATGAAGCTGATTGATTAACTGCGTCATTCCAGACTCCCAAGCAGCTCCCACTTTTTCTCGCTCCTAAAGTTCCTGCATTTTTCCTGCCTTGGAAAACTATCAAACCAGAAAAGGAGTGATGAACATTGGAAGAAGTGAGTGCTGTCTGGGACAGAAACTAGCAGGTAACAAGACAGCTACAGAGAGGCCTTTGTTTTCATGTTTTCCCTTGAGTTGCTGGAGGTCTCTTTACCTAGTGTCTTCCCACGAAATTTAGCCTTCAGTTGCACTGGAAGTGTGCATATTGCATTCAGCTTGCCCAAAGATCAGCCCCGAGCAGCTGCTCAGTCACCCTCTTCACATGATCACTCGATGAGTCTCTCTCACGGAATTTTTGAGTCCCGTCTTTAAAAATAAATGCTACAAAAATGAAATCTTGACTGCAGTCACTAACTGCACATAGATGGGACTGTGTTTGAGTCAATAGCTACAACAACAGCAGGCTGCAGTTCCAAAGGGGCCTTCGTGCCCAGATTGCTCAGAGGGGAATGGACAAGCAGGAATAGTGGGAAGGTGCTGAGGGACAGTCAGGCAGTGCTGTGACCTGCAGGGTAGCTCGTAGGAAAGACAGCTCTCAAGGGAAACCTCATGCTACCCCAGGTGGCTCCAAGCTGCTTGCTTTGAGGGTAGGACCTGGGTCTCACTTGTGCTGAAGCAGCATAATGGGCTTAGGGGATGGGACTTCCACACCCAGCATTGAGATGCATGGGACCAGAGCCTTCTGATTTTTTTCCAGGGGTGGGGAGGTGCAAACTGTACTAACCACAGCAATGAGCAAAGGAGCCAGGCAGAGGTTAAGCAAAAAGGGCAGGAATTCAGTGCCATTGAACAGGAGACCCTCTCCTGGCCATGTGGAGGTGGAAGCTGCATAGAGCTGCACTGACACAGCACAGCACTGCCTGACTTCTGCACCACAGTGAGCAATGCAGTACTGAGGACAACGGTGATATTTTTGTAGGGCCTCAAGCACCATTAAGTTTACCCACATACTTCTAGTTCTTCCCCAGCCTTCAAAAGGTATTTCCCGTGGCTGGCTCACATTTTCCTGCAGGTCCCAGCTTGCAGTGTGACAGCAGTCCCTGGGCCCCAGGTAGCAGCCTGAGGGCAGCTGCACTGCAGGAAGCTCCCTGGCCTCCAGCAGCAAGCCCCATCACTCACTGTGCTTTGATGGCCGGGCCGGCATCGAGTTACCTGCCTGTCAAGAAGAGAGACTCTGGGTCTGAGAGTACTAGATCAGTGCCTCCTACCAGCTCCACTTTACAGCTGAGGAATAACCTCCTTCTCCCACCTCACCTGCCATTTCCAAGTAATTGCTTTTGGACAGATGGCAAGCTAGTAGTGCGCTACTGGTGTGCACGAGTGTGACTAGTCGCTTGGCTTTCTTCCCACTCCCTGACAAAAGAAATCTGCTTCAGGCTATACAGAGATAGCTTATTTTTCTTTGCTCTGCTTCCCTTCCAGCGCTGCAAACCCATTCACACAGAAGCTGACTGCTCCAACAACTGGAGGAGTCTCTGGCTGGGCACTGCTTCCACCTGTGCCTCTTGACGTGAGGGAAGGTACAGCTGGAGCAAAGTACCAGCTGCATTTGTGCTGGTACTGTTCTTCAGGTTAATGCAGTGATGAGCATGCGATGTGACAGCAGGTGGACAGACGTTCTGGAATCCTGCTTGACTCTACTACAGAGCCCATCCTGGTCAATTCTGGGCACTCAGTAGGACTAGGCAGGAGTGCATGGTATTCTGACTGATCATTGCTGTCAGGCTCATGTTCCTGAGATGGGTTATGAAAAACATGATCTCCCTCACAAGTTCTAGACATTCAACTGTGGGTAATCTTAAAGCACTATTTAAGCAATTTATTTTCTGGAAATGTTATCAGATATCTTTTTTTTCCCCTTTAGATGGGATTTCCACATGCCTATTTCTTTTTCACACTGAAGTTTGCATAAATTAAGGACATTGTAAATCTAAGTTGTTGTGAGGAGCAGATTACTTCTTCTTTTCCCCTAATATACATAAATTGTATATTCAGGATTTTAAGATGCTTACTTCTTGAATTTTGGCATTCTCAACTAACTTCCAATTTGTAGATAAACCAAAGTCATTTTCATCTCTCAATCCTCCATTAATTTTAATATCAAAAATAATGTAAAAGAAACTAGCAGAATTATAATTAGCCATGCACAGGTAGGAAGGTAAGGTGAAAGCCTCCAGTTAGGATACATTTAAAGATCTGATTTTATATATATATAAATATAAATAATTTATTATGTTTTATTATCTCAAAAGTAAGTTTATGTCAAAAGTGGAAAGGCAAAGCCAATTAATTTCAAAATGATCACAGCCACAAGATAGAAATCTCAGTATCGCTCAATGCTGTTTCCTTTCAGCTCCTTCCCAGAATTTGGTAAAATTATATAGGATTGATTTATTTATTTTTAAACAGTGCCTACAATTGCTTTAGTTACACTTGGATTGGGATAAATACATGCTAGGCCAGGTTCGCGTCACCTTCCTTGTTCACGATGTCCAGTTGGAAAACCTCACTCTTACAGCCAGAATGAGTTCTGGTCAGCAACGATAGAACTGAGCCACAGGCTTTTATTAAAAGGACGGCTGTGCAGAGGTCACTATCCTGACAAAGGGAGGAGGTACTCTGGGAACCAGAAGCTGTGGGCAGAAGTGGGAGCATATACTGCTCCCACTTCTCTGCAGATGAATTCAGAATTCAGCGGCAAGAGGAGGCAGCCACCAGCAACTGCTACACAGGGGGAGATAAAAGCTCATCTTCCTCTGTTGAGCACACGTGGCACAGAGGTTTTCCCCAAGGGAGCATTTTACCATGGAATTTCCAGATCTCTCCTTCAAACAGGCAACAGATGATTGCAATAAATGCATAACACATGTACATGCACTTATTCCTTAAAGACATCCTTAGAAAGCATCCATTAATACCCCTCAACTGCCTAGCCAAAATGGCCAGTTTTCAACAGACTTTTTGAACCAGTGATCTGTAATTTTCTTCCCCACAGTGTGTTTACTTTGCAGAATCAAATTCATGCTTAGAACCTGGAGCAAAATACAGCAAAACAGAGAGGACCACAGACAAGCTGGTTGTGTACATTACAGAGAAACAATGGAAAGCAGTTCTCCCAATAAGAATTACAGTGGACTATTCTGCATACAGCTCGGTTAAAGCTACAGAAACATTACTATTGAAGGCCTTTTTACCTTTACCTTTGACCTTTGTCAGCAGGAGAGGAAATAGACATAGATCCCTACTAGAGGAATACAGCTTATCTCATAAATACCATCATGTATAATAATGTAAAATAATCTTTCCTCTTCTTAAAGCAGATGATCTTTCTTAGAGCTCATAGGGCAGAAAGGCTAAGTATTCACTAAGCCACCCTTTTCTGGGCAATTTACATGCTTGGCTTTGCTGATTAGGACCTACAACCGTGACTACAGTAAGTAGAAATCTCAGCAGCAGTTTTGCTTACAGCCTCGTCAGGAATGGGAGAATAAAGCAGAATTTGAGAACTTAAATATGAAACACCTTCTCATTCCGTTCAAGGTATGCAGTTTGTACAACTTCCACTGTAGAACATTCGGGTCAAAATCACGTTTTTGGTCGATGAAGTAGCAAATAGGTCTTCAAGTGCTATTCCCTACTAGAAAATGATTTTGTTAGCAATTGGCTGTGCAAATTCCCACTCACAGTAACAGCTGTGAACCCTGCTGAGGGCATCTGTTGGGTAGTTAATGCTTGTTGGGAAGTATCTTGCTTTAAGTGTGTTTTGTTTACAAAAGAAATTCCTATGCTTTTTAACATGGCATTAAAGATATTGTACCTCCTGTTTGTTTACATGTAATGTTCGATCTGTGTTGACTCTCTTCACTTCTACTGATTTTCCTCCCTACAGGGAGCTATGATTTTGAAGGGCTTTTTTGATTGCTTTTAAGTTTCAACTGAATTATAATATCAGTCTAGATACAGACTGGTTATTAAATGAAGTGTAATAAGAGACTGCTGGCCCAATTCTTTCCTCTCTGACCAGCAAAAATAAGGACTAAAGCTGTGGAAACTATAATTCAAATGGGTGTGAAGGAAAGCAGGACCTACAATAGCTTTTCTGTCAGCAGTGAGAGCAGAACGGCCACCTCTCTGCTGCAGCTGTCACTTTTTAAGTGATACCCAGACTCCTGGCACTTTGCACACAGTCTGTGCTAAATTCTTTGTCCTGCAGGTGCTGTTGGAGCCATAGTAATAGCTCTGGACATGTGAAGGGATGCAAGCGTGAGACACATGCAAGCCTCCTTGAAGTTATCTTGCCAATATATAAAACTCAGATACAGAGCTCTGCAAGTGGGGAAGGGGATCACATCTGAGTATCTCTGTTAACAGCACGGCTCTGGAGCCTCCAGCGAGGGTCCATACTGTCAGCTAACATGCAAACAAAGGTGAGCAGGTACAAAGAGTATCAAACTCCAGCAGTGTTTGGAAGGAAGCCACCAGCGTACCTTACACGAGCAGAGGTGCACATCAGTCTGGGGATGGAGGATGATCCCCAGAACAGACCATCTATCCCAGCAGCAGAAGATCTGATGCAGGTTCCGTCTAAAAGCAACTCGAATGCCTTGAGACAGCAATACACTTGCACAGGAGTACAGAGGCAATGCTGCTAACATATACAAACACACAAATCAGAGCAATCTGCAGTGAAATCATCTCCCATGTCTCCTGAAGGTAGATGACAGCTAACTACAGAAGTGAATATTGAAGTTCTTGCTTAAATTCCTGCAGAACAGGTGGCCTGAATCTGTTTATGTAAGGTATACTTACTCTCCAAAAATATTGATGTGAATGACAACAGGATGAGATTCTTTGGAAATAATTTATTCACCTGCACACCAGGCACGTTACCATTCTAAGAGCCAGAAATTGTGATGGTACTTACTTTGTACCAAAAATCCATGCTATGTTAAAGCCTTCTACTGAAAGGTATCATATTACAATATTTAAACTTTGTGTTCATGTTGTTAATTCCACACTGCTATAATATGGTAGCACTACTCCCTTTGCAGGGCTGTGGCTGAGTGACAGGAATGAATGCAAACTTCTCCGGTGTACATAGGAACAGACTGAACCTCAGAAGCAAGGTGAGTCACCTGAAGCAGACTTCTGCAGTCTTCAAGATAAAGGGCTAGCTGAAACTAGACCTTTGCTGTATACTGAAAATACTCTAAAAAAGCAGTCACTCTGGAAAATTGCCTCCACTTCTAAAAGATGTGTGTGTAGAATCTATACATCTGCTGACACATTAGCCTCATGCTTAATGCATGTACACTAAATTCTGCACACGTGGATATGATGGTATCTCATACAGCTGCATTTAGGTAATATTATCATTTCTACAGTTCTAGTCTGATTTCTGGTTTTTCTCATTTTCTGACTAATATCAAATGCGTGACATATAGATGCACAATAACCAACACTAAGCATTTGCTTACCTACTGAATTTTACTCTTATGGCTGGGAGCTCATAATTATAAGATAATCTGAAGAAAACATCATCAACACCTCAGATCTGCACATGCTGACTTTTCTTAATGCTTCAAAGAAATTACCACAAAAAAACAAAATAAGAAAATTAAAGCAAATCAGCAACAAAAAAGACCGTGGGACTAAACTAAAACTATCAACCAAGAGTATCTTTCCAAAAGGACATAAAATGAAGAACGGCTTCTGCTAGGATGCGAGAACAGTGACATCTTGTGGAGCTTTTATAGAAGTGAGTTTATAGAGGTACAGAGCAAACTGCTCTGCAGTGTTGTGCAATTAAAAGAAACACTACCTTGATAGTTTATTTAATACATATACTATCAATACTATTTAGTAAAAATTAGGCTTTATTGCTTTTTTAATGAGGAATGAAAATAAATTAAAAAAGAAAAAAGCAGGTAAAGAACTACTAGGAAAAACTTTCAAAACAAAATTAATGGAGTGTAGTCCAAATATCTCTGCAGCAATCCCTTTTGCTCTCCCAGGAAGTAGATTTATTACTTAGATATTACTTATCCGATATAATTGCACAAGGGAGAAATTATAAGGTATCAAGCAAGGAATTATGCTGTAAAGGCATACAGTCAGACATGAAAATGATGTGTTTAAAAAAACCAACACCAATATTTAATAAATAAAGCACGGGTAATTATACTAATCCTCTCCACTCATCATGAGACTATGCCAAATTTGTTATATGTACTTCTTGAGAATGAAAAATTATATCACAATAGGAAACTAAAATAATACATCCTACTTTCCAGCACAGCACGTAACATTTGGACCCTTCAGATTTTATCAGAGTAAGTTTCTTCAACAAATCTTCAGCTGCTGTAAAATGTCATAACTCAGCGAAGATATACAACTGACAGTTGATAACATGCAAAAAAAAAAATGATTTTTTTTAAACAAGATTGCACTCAAACTGAGTTATAAAAACATAACATTTACAACTTGGAAGATGACATTTTCCTACCACAATGTTTGTGTGTTCATCTTATTTCATTTTTACCTGAGTAACCCAAGTAAACAGATTACAAGGCAATTAAAATATATTAGCTAATACAAGGTTTACCGGACTTTTCATATATAGAAATGTACTTTGACACTATTTGCAGTTTTACAAATACAAAATGAATAAAAATTTTAAAACATATTTACTGAGCAGCAATGTCTTTGTTATCTGTATAGATCAACAGGTACAGTGGAATGATGTACAGAATTTATCATTTAGTTTTCTACACAACAGCTTTTGTGCAATCTGGTTTTTAATGTGCATATAAAGAACTGCTGTCAACATCACAGATCTGTAATATTTACTGGTGCCAGAAATAAAGAGTACAGAAAAGGACAACAGCTCCTAAAATAATACTGTGCTACGCAGACATCTGTACATAATTCAAATAGTGCATATTTATCAATGTTTGATGAGGAATAATATTTAGCTGCTAATACAGACAGTGGCATTTACAGGTATTACGTTTGGTATAGTAAGTATGGACAAATGAGTTTGTCCACATACAAACATAAAAGGAAAATTAGGAAATTATGTAATCACTGAATCTTTCATTTCAACTTGCAGAAGATTAGTATAGTATGAAAAAATCCTTTACCGTAGCAGTGAAATAATTCAGAAGCATTGTCAAAACAAAAGTAATTCAGCTTTATTTTATGATCAGCAAGTTAAAAAAAAAAGTTATTTCTGATAGTCTCGGTAGTGTAACTCTGTGTTATGTACCTGTCAGATGTTTCCTCCTCTGTTTGTGCTCTATTCACTTGATCGCTTTTGATTTTTATTTCTTAGTTTCTTTAGTCCAATGTAAATCCATAGACACTAAAGCGCGGTGAATGTATGATTTGAAGACTGGTGTGAGCGAAAAAAACATAGGAATATATTTACTCTTACGAGGTAAGCTTGGAGTAACTTGGAGGAGAAAATTTGCGCTTCAAGTACTTGAGAATGTAAAGTGGAAGACAGCTTACAACAGTGATTGCTGACACTTTCCACAGGAAGGTCACAGTTGTGATAAAGGCAACATCTGCAGAAATAAAGAGGAAAAATTAATAATGGGAGCTGATAACACGGAAGCTGGAACTTTCATAGCACAAAGTCAATCAAACTCTCTTAAAGGTTTGCTTATGCAAATTAGAACAAATTAAGAACAGACAAATCAGGAAAAAATAGCAACGCAGGGAGAAGGTTAACCTCAACATTTCATTTTTTGCCAACTATTTTCTTTAAATGAAAGCTTCAGAGTCCTCTTATACTCCTTACACAGTTTTGCAGCACAAGGTGATTTCAGGGGAACCTGGATCTCAATTTAGTACCAAGAGTTTCTCATGTTAAAGGTTAAACCAGTTCATAATTTTTCTACTCCTACAAAATATTCATACCTACTATAATACAATTTCCCAACCAGAAATTCTGCTAATTTTCTTGGATGTTGTATTCCATATTCAGATCATTTTTCTCTGAAACAGACACAACACCTAGACCAAATGATTCTTAAAACTTCGGAAATTAATTCAGAGCCCGAAAATGTAAAGAGAAAGCAATGTAATTATACGAGTCACAGTCAAAAGCTACTTTCTGTGATAAATATGACAAGAACAGTGACATCCTACACTTGCTACTGAAATTCTGGACCATATTTTGCAATGGTCAGGTTGTACTTAAGAATCACAGAAAACCCCCCAGCCACCTCCCTCCACACCCCCCACCCCGCAAGTTATCTTCCAGAAAAGTTAAACTTTACCTACCTAAGAAAGCTCCAAAAGACACTCTGCCTATACCTGTCACACAAGGGTGAGAACGAAAATGAAAGGATAGTTTAACAGAAAATACAGAAGTTATGTGAAAAAGATATTAGACAAGAAGACTAGCTACAAAAAAAAAAAAAAACCAAAGCAAAAAAGGAAATGAAAAACATGTTAGTAGCATTAACTGGAATATTACTGCTTTTCACATGACAATCAGAAGGTTTTAAACAGCAATTCAACAAAAAATTTGAAAATAGATTCATTTGGTTTTGTTTTGAGGCTGTAAGTAATTAGGCAGTTTTCTTACATTTTGCCTGAGTCGTCTTCAAAGTATAATTAAATGTGTAAGCAACTTGATTAGAGCTGTTTTAAATGTGAATGAAAATTAACTTCAAAATGATGCAGCAAAAGAAATGCTTTAGTGCTCCAACTTTGCTCATTTAAGAACACTTTCTATATTAGATTTCAATGTACAATTTTGATATGTTGTTTTAGCCTAAGACTGCTTAGACATACTAAGAGCCCACATAACATAATTGAGGCATGCCTAATGAAGTCACTGAATGCAATTAATTCAGAAACCTAAAAATTGAGATACTTCCAGGACTCGGAACCTTAGAGCAGTATCAAGTCTTTTAGTCTTCCAGACTTTGAGTACGTTGTCATACTTGTCACCTTGTCACAGTAAAATGATTACACAGTCAAATACATCTCTACAAGAGCTCATGAAATTGTAGGCTTTCCAGTATCTTTAAAATGTTCTTCAGTGAAGAAGAAAAATAGAAAAGCTAAGACCCCAGGCTACAAGAACCTGTTCTAACATTTACTTAGTTGGTTACACTTGGCCAGCAAACACAGGGATAGTAAAGTACTCCCCTTTACAGAAGGGTTTACAATAAGGAAAGTCCCTGGTTTTTTTTTTTTTTTTTTTTTTTTTTTTTAAAGCACATTTATGAACACCACCTGGAGGTGGTTTCTCACTGAGAAATACCTAGAAAGGATGGAAAGACTTGCTGCTATCAACATGGATGATTTAGAAAGGCAAAGCAGCAAATTTTGTTTTATGAAGTTCCTAGAAGATTGGACCAAAGAGCTAGCTAGTACTTGTACATGTTCTTGCCCTCTGGCTAGGGAGACTCTGGAATCAACCCAATAATCTCTATTAAAGAGTCTGTGTATTAGTGTCAGAGAAATGAAAAAGGTTCTCCGGAAAACCTGAAATAGCGTGTAATATTAAAACCCAACTCTTCATAAATCTAGAAGTTCTTCTAGAAGCAGATCACTTGAGACAGGTGGCAGAGCATTTAGCGATTAAAAAAAATAATGTAATTACACCACCCTAGTGCTGAACACCTGGGACATCAGAGAGTGAAAGCAGAACTTTGCAATTACTAGAAACTACCATATAGCACATTTAATTCTGCCATAAGAAGTAACAAGAAAGGATCTTCTTACTCATCATCTCCTGTGAAACAGAGGAAGGAGGAGCTTGATGCTCCTGTACTCCTATACTGGGGTATAGTCACAGTTATTTTATTTATTTCTGTAATTTACATCTATAAAATCACACTAAGACCAAGATAATTTTCTGAAAGACAATTTGATATAAAAATAAATATGTATTATTGTGACTCTCAGATCCTTGGACTGTTAAGATTTACAGTTCTCTCCTTTTATCTTGTGAATTATGAATAATGAGAACCGTAAGACACAGTATGGCATACTATACTTTAAAACAAAGGAAGTTATATCGAACCTTACTGTAGTTATGAAATAGACTGATATTATAAAATATCAATAACTTCCTGCCTCTATTTTAGCCTGTATTGCTAAACCTTCCAGTTTGGCAATGCTTCAGCTCTTGGGCTAGGGGGTAATGAGATAGAAAAATCACCAGGTTGGTGAATGATTCTCATTTTATCAAAACATATCCATTTCAGTAGTACAAATCTCAAAGGCAATTTAAGATGAGCAGCTTGGATTGTCATTGGAAGATGAGATCAAGGAGGGGAAGAGCATGTGAGGTTTGATTAAAAAGTTTATCACCCAGATAAATCATATCAACTGGAAAAATGACAATCAAACCCCAGGACAAAAAGGCAGAATATTTTAAAACAACATGAATTAAATCCAATTTCTTACGGAGAAAGCTCTATTTCATAAAGCATAACGTCATTCCTAACCAAAATGAGAAAAAAAAACTTAAAAAAAATTTGTTATAAAACTTTCCTTGCTAAAACACTGTTACTTACCAAAGTATTCATTTAGAAATGCAAGAGAGGCCACATAGCAGCCAAGACTGAGAAATTCAGCCACCACCATTAACCAGTGCCATGTTCGTATGGTCAGTGCAACCATCAAGAGCTCAGTCAAGATAAGGGCAGTGAAGGAAATGGCAACAACATGTACAAATTCAGATTCAAAAAGCAGCAGGGCTCCATACATCAGAATACCACCTAGGAAAGACAAACAAATTTAATAAAACACTCGACAATGACATTTTAGTTCAAATGCACTCCGAACATTTTATTGCTTATTAGGAAAGTTTACTCAGTGATTTTTTGGTTTTTCTGTTCGTTGTTTTTTTTTTTTAATTTTTATTTAAATATAAGGTAACATTAATCTTGGTAAAAAACAGATGTGATATTTACTGTACTTTTTGCATGTGAAATAAAACAATCAAAATAAAGCAGTGAAGAAACAAAACTGTTAGAAAATTAAATACCTTTTCAAGCAATATATCTGATGAACTGTCAATTAACCTGATTTTTCTAAATGACAAAATAGTAAGTGAGAGATTGTTGAAAGTGTAATTACTTTTAACTGATTACATAATTCAGATTTCTTCAACAGTACTTCTGCCATTCCATGAAAGAAAACTACTGTGTAAGTATATGCAATGTGATAAGCACTCACTGAATTTTTTCTGGATTAGAACTTAATTAAAATCATGTCCTCCTTTAGATGACACGCATCAATAAAAATAACAATCCATGCCAATCCATAGGCCTGGCACACTGCAGAAATCTCGATTTACAAGATAAACAGAAAGCAATATATGTAACTGCTGATGAAATGTTAAGCTTTGGGAATTTAACCTGCTCCTGAAAAACTATACTGTTAATAGCAGATAAAAAATTCTCAGTTCAATAAATTCATGACTCTCTCCTACCTTGGTAAATACTGATTAAAACCCAGATGAGGAAGGTCTTAAATGACAAAGATCTTCCCTAAGGGAAAGAAGTGAGAGGACAGTTAAACACTACTTAAAAAAAAATCTATTAAATTCATATATTTTAATAGTTAAGCACTCCACAGACATTTTACAAGTATAATAAGCAGTCTTTGAAGCGATACAAGCTAAAAAGCTTCTGCTTGTTTTTACGATCGTTCATTGCAAATGTGCATAGAAATTGCATGCAGTTAAAATCTGGGGGCTTGGACAGTTAAGGTCTTAAATGGCAAACACACACTTCGGCTTGCAGTGCTACAGTTAGTTTTCAGAAGAACAATAACAGTAATATTATACACTTTTTAGTGTTTTTATGTCTTATCACAAAAGATAAGAAGTTATCTTCAAGAAAGACAACATTCTGACCTACTGACCTAAACCTCAAGAAAACCATAGTTACAAGTCACTTCTCCATGTTGGATGAACTATTTTCAGTCGCACCATAAACATGACTGCTACTGTAAGTTTTATGCAAGCACCAATGACCAAATATATTTTTAATCATCTTGTGATAGAAAAAGTTAGTTTGAATCATATGCATAAATCAAACAATAAAAGCTGTACACGTTCAGGACTCTTGCATTCTATGAGTATTGATGAAATATGTTAAGACTGCAGAGTTAAAAAAGATAAGCAGTTAGTCATTTTACCACAGAAGAACTGATCATTCTACGATACACAAGAATCAGCACTTTACAGAGAAATTTAAGTGCCTCACTGCTGTAGAAACTGATTAATTAATTCGAGATGGATTCAGTATGGGCTAAAATATTTTCTTGGATACATAGAGTTCATATGAAGCTGCTAATGGCATTTTCAAACCTCTGTATACAGTCTACTGCAGAATGTCTACATATAGAAAAATTTCAAGCAAAAATAAATACTCTTTTTTTTTTTTTCCTTTCCTTTGAGTGTCTACTCATTTTCCTTTCAGTACCAGGCACTATTTCCACTGTAGACCATAGCTCCCAGTTACTGAGATTTGTAAAGTAAGAATAAGCTTGACTTTTGATTCAACTTTATGAAAGTAGGAATATGTCACTTCTGAGACTCTAGCAAATGCTATACAACAGGCAACGAATAATTTTCAGATGAAAGTAGTCAGCCCTCGCAGAATCATAGAATGGTTTTAGTTAGAAGGGGGTTCCAATCCCCATGCCTTGGGCAGGGACAGCTCCCACTAGGTCAGGCTGCCCAAAGACCCAACCAACCTGGCCTTGAACACCTCCAGGGATGAGGCATCCACCACAGCTTCTCTGGGCAACCTGTTCCTGTGCCTCATTACCACTGTAATGAAGAATTTCTTACTAATAACTAATTTAAACCCACCTTCTTTTAGTTCAAAGACATTACCCCTTGTCCTATCATTACAATCCGTGATAAGGACTCTCTCCTTGTCTTTCTGTTAGGTCCTCTTTAAGCACTGAAAGGTCTCTATAAATTCTCCCCATGCGCTCCTCTTCTTTGGACTGAACAACCCCAACTCCCTCAGCCTTTTGCTGTAGGAGAGGTGCTCCAGACCTCTGATCATCCCCATGGTCTTCTCAGGATCCACTCCAACAGGTCCATGTCCATCTTATGCTGGAGGCTCCAGAGCTGAGCGCAGGTCTTCAAGTGTGGTGTCATGAGAGCAGTAAAGATGGGGACAATCACCTCCCTCAACTTGCTAGTTACACTCCTTTTATGCAGCCCTTGATACGGTTGGCTTTCTGGGCTGCAAGCACACACTGCTGATTCATATTTAGTTTTTAATCCACCACTCTCAATCTGCTGCTCTCAATCCACCCATCACCAAGCCTGTACTCATGTTTGAATTTGCTCCGACACGGGTGCAAGACTTTGCACTTGGCCTTGTTGAACTGTATGAAGTTTGTATACGCCCACCTCCCAACCCTGTCCAGGTCCATCTGGATCATATCCCTTCCCTTCAGCTTGTTCACCACACCACTCAGCTTGGCGTCATCCACAAATTTACCGAGTGTGTACTCAATCTCACTGCCCATGTCACCAACAAAGATGCTAAACAATACTGATCCTAATACAGACCCTTAGGGAAACCATTCGTCATTAGTCTTCATCTCGACTTCAGGCAGTTGGCTGCAACTTTTTGAGAGCAGCCACCCGGCCAATTTCTTATTTACTGAGTGATCCCTCTATTAAATCCTTCTCTCAAACCTGGAGACAAAGATGTGTGGAACACTGTCAGAGTACAGGTTAACTTCTTTCTATCTTTTGAAACAGAAAAATCCCATAAGCAGGTTTCCACAGACTAACTTACAACTACCCATAGGAACTATGAGATACACTTTCTGGAGATAAAATCTGCAATCTCAAAGAAACTTAAAAGATACTGAAGAAGAGATAATCAATATCTCCAAATAGAAGAGAAAAAATTGTCATAGACTAAAATAGCAAATAATTAATTTAATACAATTCAAATGACAAAGGATCTGCTAAGTGTCTACTCTATGACTGCAGTCTACTGTTGAAATCTTAGACATGTCTTTGAAGAATACACTTTCCTTAGAACATCTTTCTTCTTGCTTCTGCTTTGCCTCATAACACTTCTGGCAAACAGTTTAAGATGGAGTACTTTTCAGAAAAAAACTTAAGAAAATAGTCTTGTGATTTAATTCACATTTGCGGGTAAAGAAACAATACCCTTCTATTATTTGCAGACGTATGTAAGGAAACAGAAAGTACAGAATCACAGAATCATTAAGTTTGGAAAAGATCTCTAAGATCATCTAACTCAACTGTCCACTTACCACCAATGTCGCCCACTAAACCATGCTCCTCAGTATCACATCTACACCCTTCTTGAATACCTCCAGGGACAGTGACTCAATTACCTCCCCAGCAGCCCATTCCATTGCCTGACCACTCTTTCAGAGGATCAGTTCTTCCTAGTATCCAATCTGAATCTCCCCCGGAGCAACTTGAGGCCATTCCCTCTTGTCATATTGCTAGTTACCTGAGAGAAGAGGCTGACCCCCATCTCGCCACAATCTCCTTTCAGGTAGTTGTAGAGGGAAATAAGGTCTCCTCAGAGCTTCCTCTTCTCTGGACTAAACAATCTCAGTTCCCTCAGCCACTCCTCATAAGACTTATGCTCCAATTCCCTCACTGGCTTCATTGCCCCTTTCTGAACACACTCCAGGGCCTCTATGTCTTTCTTGT
This sequence comes from Pavo muticus, assembly GCA_016647715.1. NCBI lineage: Eukaryota > Metazoa > Chordata > Aves > Galliformes > Phasianidae > Pavo > Pavo muticus. The sequence continues at coordinate 1,611,274 of JACDJE010000104.1, forward strand.
AGTAAGTAGTAACTACAGATGATCCAGCGAAGACATTTCAATCATCGATATCCATTACTTAAAGAAAGTCAGCTTTAGGACTTTAGATCAGTAAGAATTTTCAGAAGATGGGAAAAATTAATCCATAAATTAAATCTCTTGGTTAAAAAGGAAGAAGGTGCTGTGAAAAAATAACCATGAAAAGCTCCCTATCAGAGCTCCTAGGGTCAGACTAAAAGCAAATTTTATATCAATATACCTTTATGACTGAATTACTTCAGTCCAAAGTCTGGTGACTTAGAAATCTGTTAACAAAACCTAGTGGAACATCTGGGACCATGGATTACTTTTGTAGCACAGAAGTCTGCATTACATTAGTTGCACATTTATCTTGCATGGAATACCTTACAAAAATGATTCTAAGAATTCAGAGTTTTCCACACCAGCAATTTCAACAGGTCTTCATATTTCAGCACTGAGAACCTTCATACCTTTGTGAGATCCTTATAAAGTTCTGGATACAGCAGTGCCATTTCTGGCTTCACATCCTGATCCAACACCAGAGAGAAGACTGGAAACATAGTATATATAGTTGCATACCTATGGAAAGGAAAGCACAAACTAACATTTTTGTATCATATGATTTTAAACTAATCTATTGCGTTCAACTACTCTTTTAATGTGAGTGAAGTTAGGCTGGTTATCACTGAGACAGCTTATCAGTGCAGCTTCACAAATGTAACCTAGTCTTGGGATTCTGAAAGCTGCCATTTGTGAGAAGAGACTTTATATGTCAAAAAAAAAAAAAAAAAAAGTCTTTTTTTTCCCCTGCATATATCACCTCAAATTTATTGTCTGTTACTCTGTGCTTCTGCATTTTGATAACAATTCAAAGACCTTGCATTTGAATTCATAAACAGAAGATGGCATGAAACCTGAAGAAAAAACAAGCGCTGTGTTTCTGACATCACAGTAAAGTAGGAGGATGAACCAAAGTCTTAACAGATAAGAAAGCGGCTTTGGATTTTATGCACACATTAGTTGTGTACTTTCAGAAGGATTTAGCTTAACTATTTACAAGCATTTTGGAGAGGTTTACAACTTGCCTCTGCAGTGTTTGGTGAAAACAGACCTTGATTTGGCTATGATTTGAGTTATTACCATTTAAATAAAGTAAAACAAGAAGTATAAAAAGAAGCTCTTAGGACATAAGGGGCAGAGAAGGACAAACACGAACATATGCATATATCTCAGCCAAATGATTCTGGGAGGTATATCTCTAAAGCGGCTTTTGCAAAAGGATCAACGTGCTCCTAATTCTGTGTACATGATTCAGAAAGAAAGCCAATGTACCAGACTTACTTAATGAACTTTCAGAGGAAATTTCATAGTAGCTTCCACTCCATTTTTTAACAAATGAATCTTTAACGGTCACTGAGGCTTGTCTAGAAATTTGTGTAACAGCTGAAACTAGTTTGTCAGATTTCCTCTATTGTTTTTGCTCTGAATGTCTAAAATACTATATGATATCTTCTTCTAAAGCTATGCAGATTTCCGTCTTCAGACAACTTTCCCACCTCATATAGTGGATATAATTACACGTCCAAATTAGTTTAAATTTTCTTTTATAGGCTCATTCCAGGCCTTGTAAGCATACCAATGATAAATGTCTAAAAAATGGGGCAGATACCAACTATAGGATGCTATTTAACAAGTTGGTTGGATGTAATTATTAATAAATTTTGTAACTGTTGGTATGAACTTACCCTACCATCAGGAAACCTTGGTACAAGGGAACAGATGCAAAATAGAAGACTGATGAAAATACAGCCTACAAAAAAAAGAAAATAATTACATATTTAATAAAATTCTATATAGGAAACATTACAATAAGGAAAAAAGAATACTACGTAAGATTTTTTGACATTTCAAAGAGATGCAGTGATTTTAACTGCTCTGAAAACTAAGTTTTAAATACCTGCATAGTTGAAATAATAAGGCCTCGGTGCATGACAAATTGACCAAGTGCTGCTGATCTTTTGTAACTGTTTCGACCATGTACCATCAGCAGCCTACCTATGTGTTTAAACTGTGTGATAGAGAAGTCAGCTGCTAGGGAGGCTTGTTTTCCCTCCTAGAACAAAACAAAAACATTCAAAGTATAAAACCCTGTGTAGAACATATGCTTCAAATTTCAAAATTCTAAATCATAATTCATTTTACAAATTACAAACTTTGCTACTATTGCCTCAGAAATCAATTCTGCCACATGACAAAAAAGACAGTTTTTTGGTGTGTGTTTTAAAAACAATACAGTTGCTACAGCAAGTGTGTTTAATGGCCTAACTTGCATCTTTCAGGTAAATTAATAGATTCACAGAGATAACTGTAGTGTTTTCTGCTTTTCTTGCCTTATGTATTTAAAAAGAAAAAACAGAGAACATAGAAGCAGAGATTATTGGTTCAAAGAATAAGCATTTTCTATCACCTTAAAGCATACTTTAATTCAAAATGTTCAATTTACTACCATCTAAGAATCACATTATACTTGACAACCAAACTAGTAACATTACCTTGCCTTCAATTCCAATTCCACAGTCAGCTGCTTGGATCATGCTGACATCATTTCCTCCATCACCTGAAAAATGTCACTGCAATATTCAGCTCTTCAGAGGGTTTACTCTCCTGACTTTAACAATATTTTAGAAACTTGTTACTATAGCTTCACATTCTCACAGTTAACCTATGGACTATGATTAATGACTTCAGCAATTAAGACTTTTCCCTGAGGAGGAACAAAGAAAAGCACGCCTTTCTCATGGTATTTTCTTCTACAGTTACGTAAATACCTGGCGGTTGATAAAGACATCTTTTCAGTTTTGTTAGAATTATTTCTCAAAGGTGCCATCTACTGTGTAAATTTATTACAGATTTAACTACTGCAAAGGAAGATAGTGTCAAGAGTTACCTATTGCACATGTTCGTTTTCCAGTGTGATGCTGTAACAGTTTCACAATATGGGCTTTTTGGGTGGGAGAACATCGGCAGCATACTACGGCAGGACACTGGCAAGCCAACTCTACAAATTCATGCTCGTAATATTTCAGACAAACCTAAAGGAAAAAATACGTTGACATTTATTTTAAAGATTAAATAATACAACATGTGGTCTAACACAAACACAGTATAAAGATCTCTTCTGTGAGGTTTTGCTTGCATGGTATTTTTCTGGAAGAGATACCTGAGAGAGGAGCTTTCTTCCAAACGCGACCTATTACTTTAAACTGACATTCATTTCATTTAGACAGATAACATGCTTTAGATTTAAACAAAGAAACAGTACCATGGCATGCTGTATACAAATCTCATTCTGTTACTGTACAGGAGACCAGAGAAACAACAACATTTGAATGTATATCACTTTATCACTACTCAGTGAAAAACAGTAGTGATCTTGCAACATGGTCAAATACTGGAAAAAGTTTAAGAGCATGAAGCCACCGATATGCTTCATGAACACATTAATTTTATGTTCGTGAAGTATAAATACGATTTGATAGAAACCAAACTCTTACCTCGAGTGAGTCCCCAGATATCACCAAGGCACAGTCATGCTTCCTCCTAAAGGCATTTAGTTCTAAGTGAGCCTCTCCTCGAGTAGTAACCTTTAATAAAAATTACTTACTCAAAAGATTTTATTTTTAAGAGCAAACAAAATCTAAATAACATTCTCCTCCCCCAAAGCACCTCCCTAAACAAATCAAGTGTTGAGAAGTCGTACCTAAAAGGCTTTGCTTTTCAACAAAGGTTTTATCCTAATGCTTGTGTGGCTGCAAGTTTCTAATCCTTATGGGCTAAACAAGTAATCCTCAAACTAGGAAAATGCATATCGTCAGCCTAACCAGCTCCTCACAGAAGTAGATCAGGTCTAAAATATCAGTACAATTAAAATACTTTAACTTCAAGTTGACCTGAGTCTTTCCATCTTGGTTAAACCAAACAAAGAAACAGTTCCCAAGTCAGAAAAAAAAAAAGAGACTTTTTAAAATAATAAAACATATTCTTAGAATAATGCAAAATGCTCATATTAGTAGTTCTTTCAGTTTGGATAAGTAGACAGAGTTCAACAGACATAGAAAAATGCTCACTGGATGGTACAGTTTAAAATAATTACATTATAGACTTTTTTTTTTTTTAAATTTACATGACTACTGTTCCAGAGAGGCCCAGCTGTGAAATACGCAAAAAAACTCAAACCAAATGGTTCAAAGGTTACTAAATGGATTTTGGAAGGTTTTTAGCTAGAACACAAAGCATAAAAATTTAAAGTAAAACCAGATTTGGAAGAGAGGCTTTTTTTCCTTTCTTTCTTTCACGTTCATTAAACTATCAACTTCTTTTACAGCAAAGTTAGAAGATAGAATAAAATCAACACAGATTATGCCTCTTCATCCTCTGGATGGGCTCTACCACACAGAATTTGGTTTACATTAAAATGCACGTAATTGGAAACAACCCATATAGCCCACAACACATATAGCCCAATCCAGTATTTTTTTTCCTCCTTTCCTACAATGAAAGCTGCTATTCTGCCAACTGTTAGGAACCAAGGGTTGCACTGGTCCCTATAATCTTTCTGCATTACAGAGATGTCAGCACTTGGCACACACTGATGAGCTCTAGCTTTCACCTAACAAGAGGTATTTTTTCTTTGTAAATATCTCTAGAACAATATATCAATTAATTTCATTACAAAATAAACAGGCTGAGTAAAAAGAGCATGAAAAAATACATCTTTTTGGGAAGTCAAATTAGTAAATAATTTATTCACTAATTTGTAGGTAAAATAAAAGTGTTAAAGTGCTTGGTATTTTCTTAAATTAATCGACTAGTTCTTTCTTTGCAACAAACATAGCCACAGAAATAATGCTGTATTAATCTATTTTCTAACTAATTTAAAACTTTGTGTATTCTAAGTTAACACAGTTTTATGCCGATCTTATTAGCCAAGGTAATGAAAATAAAAATCTGACTCAAACTAAATAGATTTTGTTCAGGAAGACTTAATTTGTAATGTTACAATGTGGAAAGGTCAACAAAAATTGATCTGAAGTTTTATCAGAAGCATTAATAATTTAATTGCAAATAGTGGTCTGCAGGGCCTAATTTGCCATTCTGATGCTTCATAAGAAACTACATTTACATGTAAATTATATTCATACAATTATTTCTTTAGGTGCAAGTGGTTCATTTAGAACACAGACATTATGTCTGATAGCACAGCATCAAAGTTTGGAAAAATCCTTATTTTTGTTTGAGTTCAGTGGAGTTGGCACCATGTAAATGTAACAAAAATGTATAGACATTCAGTTTACTTTTCTAACAATTATCTTAAGCAGTGTGCGAATAAAATATAATATTTATTAGAAAAATCATAATGCACAAAAACTTCCAACTGTCTAATTTTGATTCAAACTGTGGCATCACAGCTTAATTCAAAAGTAAGTCTGCTTGAGTCTAAAGAGTGCTGTTAATGGAAATGTTAGAACAAGCTAGAACCATTTTCAGATTGCCTAAATTCCTAGAATCCTTCCTACTGTCTCAGCATCTTGCAAAGACCTCTCTCCATCCAAGAGGTGACTTACTATATCCATTGTTATAAGTGTGGAGTGTAAAACACTTGTAAAACCCATCAGTTTTGTAACAAGTGGCCAATACAAATCTAATAAAGCAATACCGGTATTAGCTATGTTTTGAAGAATTCAACAATAAAGCTGGACCTATACTTACAGGTCTGAAAATGTGAATATCCTGAGTCCTAGACACTAAGTGAGAACTTTTTGCAATGCAAGTTGCTGTCTCCAGTTTATCTCCTGTTAACATCCATATCTGCAAAAATAATGTAAAAGTTAATTCTCTTGGATATTTTTGTGTCTGTTGTCCGTATCTAACTAACATGTCACTCCAACCTTCATTTGATACTGCATGAGATTACATTACCATGGAATGTATACCAATGTGTGACTTTTTAACTAAAATTAATGAACAGTTTTTACTGCAGTAACTCAGAAAGCAAAGAAGTGTTTGTCTTTAAACAACTTCCATCCCGCTTTGCCTCTACACAAAGTTTATGTCTCAATTTACATGAAGACAAGGGGAAATTGTGGCAACCCACCAGTAGTTGAAAAGCAGAGAAAGTATAAAAGCCTTTCCCTGTCGTCCTGAATGTGCTTAGGACTTAGCATATTTCTTACTTTGGATGAACCTGAATGTACGCAAATATAAATAAAGCCCCCACACAACCAAACCAGAAATACTCTCCCTCATGATAATCTGTATATCAGCAGTTCACATTCATTACCTTTATTCCAGCATTTCTTAGCATCTCTAGAGTTGGTCTAACATCTGCTTGCAGTTGATCTTCTACTCCGGTGAGACAGAGCAATTCCATTTCCCGCTCCAAACTCTCTACAACAGCAGCAACTTTCAGGTTTCTATCATGTATGCTTAACTTTGCTTGGTTATATCGACTCTGTGCAAAACACAAAACCACTTAGACTTGGTTGTGACTCATAAAAGAAAAAGAAATAAACATTCTGTCTATCAATTGGTTATAAAAAAAGGTTGTATTTAAAGATCTTCAATAAAGAAGGTTAAAAGTGAATTCCACCTGGTTTTCTGAGAAGTCGTCTCCAGAGAATCCTCTGAAGACCTATTATGAATCAGGCATCACAGCATTTGAACAGAAACTGCCCTGATCTTTGAGAACAAGTAGATTGTTTGGTCATACTAACATACAGAATTAACATGCTGGCTTCTGGGGAAATACAATCCAGTGATGTGATACGTTTAAACAGTATCCTGCATATAACTACAGAACAATCACTGATGAATCTATAATAGTGTGTCATACTTCAAATATTGATATTTTTAATGAGTCATCTCCTTTATTAACAGAATAAAAAAGAGGAATGTTCCCCTTGAAGTAACTAAATAAGGCAAAATACAAGAGCTATGCTAATAATATTGATCATTTTATCTCTCCATACCTCAAAATCTTGATACTGTTCTTCAGTCAGTGACTTCTTGGCAACAACCAGAGTACGCAGCCCTTCTCGAGCCATATTACCACACTAAATGGATCAAAAGATAGAATAATTATGCAAATATGTAACTGTATGCTCATATTTCACACTATATGACTGTATGCTAACAGAGTATATCTGCAGCATAGAAGCTGATGTTTCTTTAGACTGTAGATGAGTTAGGAGAAACCACAAAAAGAATTAAAAAATTCACTTCAGTTTTCCCAATCTGGTATACTATTAGCAAGCCAATTAGATTTTTTCTCCTAGCTTAAAGAAAAATTCTTGTAGGTGAAAGTTTAAAAATAAAACTGTTTTCAAAGCATGAATCAGAGCTAAATTTTGGTTTTCAGAGAAATGCACTTCTTGTCAGAAAAAGGTCTGTTGATTAAAATACCCGTGGAATAGCACATCACAATGAAAAACAAGGCTGTCCATTGCTAAACACGTATTGATTTGACCTCATAAAGCTAAATAAATTAAACAAGTATTTTACGATTAATTGTGCATCATTATCGCCAAAAGTAATTTTTATGACATTTTGCTAGGTCTTCAGGGAGTTTAATTTATTCATGTCCCTGAATAAATCAAGCTGCCCTGCAGCAGATATTGATTCATATTGCCAATACCATTATGAACATACATGGTGTAATCATTGTATTAACATATTGTCTGTATGTAGGGTCAAAATAAGATGATTGCTGGTACCTACTAGAATGACACAGTGAAAAACACTAATCAGTTTTGAAGTTTGGTCACTAGCTATTCGATATTAAATTTAACAAATATGGTAAAAAGCTATTTCAATGTAACTCCATCGCATATTAAATTTTGTAATTCATAATCATATTTCACTGCAGAATTTATAAAAGGTTATTTCAGGATAAATAGATTTATAAGAAAATACTTCTCAGAAGTAATTTGGTTTCATGTGAAAGATCAGTCAATGAAAAACAAATTTGCTTGTGTTAAGTATGAATACGTTCTGCTATGACTACTAACTTTGTTCTTCTCTATGTATTATAAAAGAATACAAAAGAATTCTAAACCATTAAAACTCACTCAGGATATGATTAACTGAACTTGAAAAGCCATTGTATTGGCTCAGGATCTCTTAAATCTACTCCAATAACAATAACATTTGATATTTCAGTTAGATTTTTTTTTTATTTTTATATATATATATATATATATATATATATATGTCAAAAATGTATTTTAGCTCTATTTCTTACCTCTTCTTCTAACCAATCATTGTACTGTACAATAGTGGACATTGCAACATCTGCACCCTTCATATAAAATGTAATTTCTCCTGAAGACTCATCCTAAAATTTTACAGAAGAAACAGAAAAAAGATCTGTTTATACAGTCCAAAAATTACCTACAAACATCCTGTCTTCTGAAGTAGCCAACAGAATATCATTTATAAAAGATGAAGTAACTTTCAAAGGGTTGGGTAAGTTTCACTTGATGTTAACATTTCCAGCGACTTCTCTGATTCCATAGAGATACACGTTCCCTACTTTCCCATATTAGAAGACCAGTTCTAACTGAAGTCAATGTATCAGGTTCTCAGCATCCATAACACGCCTGTTCTTCCTAAATTTTAAAATGTCATTGTTATGCCCATTCTTAACTACTGAAATATTTTTTTCTTTTGTGGCATTCATTCTTAATTTAAAAACAGAAAGTTTGCTCTGTATCTTTCAAGTAACTGGAAATTAACAAATAATGGTGTTATGCATGCAAGAGATATTTTAATGATTAAACATTCATTACTTAGTCAAACAATTCACACTCAGGCAAGTATTACCTAAATCAGGAGTTTGTGATGCATGGTCTGTTGCAGAAATAATAGATTCACCTGATCTGCAGGCTTCTCATAGTAGCTCTGAACATGTCTCTAACACACTGTTAAACAGTGTTAAATAGGGCCAACTGCATTTAATGAAACACAGACTTTCCAAGTTCTCTCCAGGCCTGAGCACACGTACATGCTGTCTGAAGTATCTCTGCCCAAGGCTGATGGCATGCTTCGTTTGTCATCCATTGGCAAATAAGGAATGGGATGAGTTTTACAGGTAGTTAACTAGGAAGTAGCACTGATCTAAACATGCAGCCACGTCTGACATTGTTCTGTCTGTCTGCTTTTAGACAGGGAGAGGCAGAAATACATAGCATGTGCATGTCTTGATATTAGTAGAGGTTTAAACCTTCCTTTACCGGTGTGGCGGCTTCCTTGCATTTGAGGTTTTAATAATCATTACTATGTCCCCACCTGGACGTCTAACAGACAACTAAGCATGTATCTGGTACACTCAGACCCAGTGGTGTTTTAGCTGTGCATGCATGCCTGAAAGAGCAGCAGCAGTAGCAGCAAAGAAAGATGAATTACTGCTGCAACAAATTTCCACACTAGTTCACCCCTTGAAGAGGCAACATATTTTGCATGAGAGCAGCAAATTGAAAATTAAAAATGAAGGCTTAACAGTAACTTGCAACATCAGAGCTTAAGCACAAAGTATTGAAATTAAAATGTTTCCATGTGAGACAAGAGTTTGTCCTTTACAAGGCTCTTCGCAACATCAGGTCAACCTAAATTTCACACAATTGCTTGTCTAGTCAAATGTTCGCCTTCCTTTTGAAAATCCTGTGAAATGTGTTCCTTGAAGGATCAGGTTTCTACTAAGAAATACCAAAATAAACATGCAGTTAAAACAGCTTTGGAGAAATGAAAACCAACCGCCTGCCACCAAATTACCCGAACTATGATTCCCATGCGCTTGCTCTCAGAAGTGAAGGGGAATATCTGCAGAATATAGTATGTCAGAATGTGTCCACCAGGGGTCTTCAGTTGCATGGAGGTCAAATCCCTGTTTACTAGAGTAAGACCAACACTCTCTGTCCACTGCACCAGAGCAACCTAAAGAGAAAAGAAAAAGGACTTGTAATTGACCTTCCACATTTAAGTAATGTTATATAAATTAGGCTAAAGCCAAAGAGCTGTTAGAAATAGAATAAAGCTTTTGTACTAATGACAGCACTAAGTAGAAGATGTTGGGAGTATTTACATACAAAACTATTTCCGATCTATAACTGAATGTATATTTAGACACTGCAATCTGTAAATCAATAAAGAAAGGATCTTACAAGTTTTTAGCTTACTTCATACACTTGCATTATTTTATTATTTCTTGTGTGAACAATAATAAAATTAAGTTACTATATAAAATGGGATAGAAGCCCAACTTATGATTCTGCATCCCATGAACATATTTGTAAAATTTCCTTCTACAAACCCAGAAAAGCTGCATTACAGGTAGGTCACACCAAAAGTAATGCCTCCTATTTATTTCTACGGAAACTACAACAGATACTACGAGCACAATAACACTATTTGATAGAGAAAAATTCTCAGCTACAAAACAGTATTTTTCAACAGTCGCCACCATTAGCTGTGCATTTTCACCAGCCATGAACAAGAGCCTGCATGTTGTGCTCGCAAAAAACTGCATAAGTGGAGGTGACCCACTGTCACTGTCAGCACTGCTGAAATGCAGCACTGTGCTCACATCCACTGTTTGGTCCCCATAAACATTCAGCAAGCGTCAATGAATGTTAGTGGGTGCCATTTTTTCCCATAGAGGAATTCAATGATACACCTTTTCTTCATACATACTTCCATGTCAGATGACATTTTGTCAGACTGCCCCTCTGCTGCCATCTGTTGCACGGCGACAAAATGTAATGGAATATTGGCAGGAAAGTGCAGCCCTCGTATAATAATCACAACTAGCTACCATTACATGGTATCTTAAATGCACGCCTCAGTGATTCTAAATTTATTTATTTATCTATTAAATTTTGGTGCTATAGAGTGCACGGCGTCTAGCTTCTACTTTTTTCTGTGTTGTTTTTTAAATAACGTATCAGATATGCATTTAGGAGGAAGTTTTTCACAGAGGAACTGGAACAGGTTGCCCAAGGAGGTTGTGGATGCCCCATCCCTGGATGCATCCAAGGCCAGGCTGGATGTGGCTCTGGGCAGCCTGGTCTAGTGGCTGGCGACCCTGCACATAGCAGGTGGGTTGAAACTAGATGATCATCGTGGTCCTTTTGAAACCAGGCCATTCTATGATTCTATGATTTATTTGACGGAACCTGCTTCTGCTGTTAATCTCAAGCACTGTGATAAAAGACATGCAAGTAGCAAAATACCCAGGTAAGTTCAAAAGACATGATGACTAGTGCTCAGTAAGAATTTCATCCAAACTGAGTCAATAATCACCATGTAGCTTCTAATGAAAATTTAAAACACGGAAAAATAAGTTATACAGACCCACAAGAAATCCCAATAGTGCTGTCTGTATAGGCATCAACAAACAAAAATACGCTGTGGTGCAGTTAAAGAAAGGAAAAAGAACACACTTTAAATAGCAGCATTTTTAAAACCCCAAATCACAGGAAGTCTTTTTAGAGTTTTTTTCCTCTTCAATAAGAGTACCATATAAGCTGTAAATGATCCAATACTCTCAAGGTTAATTTTCAATTTTCACAGTGAAAGGTTACTATTACATTCTGACCTGTAAATTGCATCTTTCTCCTAATACCCTATCATCTCATTTGTGTCCCTTTGCAGCTAGGACTTAAGTGTTCTACATTTGGTGACTCACATCTGTTTAATATTTCACTTATGCTTGGCTTCACCAACCATTTGAACTAGCATTTTGCAGCACAGTCATTTTCGATTCTTATACCTGGCCTAGTGAGCATATTTTTTCTCTTTTAAATTGATCAGTGCAAGTACCATAGCAGAAATGGTCAGTAATTCTCAAGAGTCAAACAACTGCCTAAAAAGTATCTGAATAAACGAGAGAGCAATGCATAAATGTTTAACTCCTGTCATTCAGAATTAACTAGAGCAGTTAAACCTTAACAGTATCCCAAACAACACAGTCAAGCCATACCATTAAATATCTGCAGATTTTAGAATATACAAATATTAAAAAGATGTATTTCACAGATGGCATGAAAATCCAAATTACCCATCTGCACAAATATGTATATACTGAATCACTGTTTGTACAGTGTTCAGAAAAAGGATTCTTAGATAATACTGTTCTTGAGTTTTCCCTCTGCATGTATATTCCAGTCTCATTCAACAAGTTTCTGAAAACTCAGATTAAAATGGTCTTGCAATTCAGCATGCAAACATCAAGAACCCTGAGAATGGCATATAAACACAGTAGCTGTAGCTTCTACAGCACCTGACATATAAGATGGAGTCAGATAAAGCAATCAAAGGATGAGTAAGCACAAAAAACTTAGCTGGAGATGCCATCATTTTGCTTTGATAAAATACAAATTGTCAATTCTAATTATAAATATTTGCTGATAACCATTAATTTCTTAGTATGAGCAGAAAAATGGATCAAGTCTCCCGAGTCCAGGTTACGGACCTGTGGCCTGTGCTTCATCTCATTAACCATGTAGGGTTCCAAGGAGGGGAAATGCAGGCAGTCAGAGAACTTCTGTCATCTCTAACTTATGATTTCCTCCATGGTAGCAATCCAACAGGCAGAAACAGTTACCCACCTCTGATATGACAGGCTCCAAGTAACACTTCCACATTAGGAAAGAAGGTAGTAAACATCTGCATTAAGATCTGACAAAACTACTGAGAAACATCTTGTTCGGCATTTCTTACCTCAAATAGTCCCGATCCTATGCCCACTGATGAGGTCCAGTTGCCCATGTAGGCACTCTCTCTCCATTAGAAGCCACCAGACCCTAAGAGTTGCCTCAGTTCACAGCCCCAAATACTAAACTTTTCAATTATCATAGCACAGATTGCCAAAATAAAATTCAGTGACTTCTTACGGAAACTCTCTCAATTAGTGATCAAAGCAGTATCCCTAACCTAGCATGTTTCATTTTACTCCTATCCCAGGAGGTAGAAGTAGCTTCTCTGAGTATGACTGTGTGTTCAGCTCAGTTCTCTGAGGAGCTTGTGAGACAAAGGGAAACTTCAGCAGCATTGCTGTTACAGACCTTGCTGGCAGCTCTGCATGTTAATTCAGTGGTTTGGGGATGATCATCTCATTTGCTTAGAAATGTTCATCTACTGAACTAAAAGAATTCAATTTATAAACATATTAGGCAGTTTCTAGAAAGTTCTGTAAAATACACAAGACTTCTAAATGACAAGGATGCAGTTACCTATTCCATCAATGGTGAAACAAAATCACCTAATAAAGGAAAATGAACAGTTAGGGACTTCATAGGTCCCATATGAAGCACAAAACAAAAATCTCTATTCCTGAAGGTTTAGGACTTCCTATTTAATTAGACCATTAGACTAACCTAAAACAAATACTAATCAACAATTTTAAACAAGAAAACACTTCAGAAAACATGAGACCCAAGAGGTCACTAAAACTTTGGTAACTTTAGTTTGTCATAAGCCAATTCCAGATAACCATTTTTTAACTGCTTTTAACGTTGTTATTATTATTATTAAGGAAAAAATATATTTTACATGAAGTTCCATTAGCCTATTAGTCTCTCATTTAATAATATGTGGCAGAAAAAGCTACAGGCATCTAAGCGCACAACTGAAAAGCCAAAATAAAGGCTGATGTGCAAGATGAAACAGGTTGTCCAGAGGCAGGATTCGAATGAAGTCATATCTTTATTTTCAACTTAGAGGATGGAAGAGTGAAATATCTCCCTAACAAATAACAGAAGCTTGCTTCTCTCTCAAGTGGTGTTGAATAGCTTTATGCTATTCAATCAGTAGGTACAAGAGTGCCCCTTATTCAGCTCAACTCCAAGACCCTCTTTGAATCCTCCTCGCCTTTCCCCATGAGGGTGAATGGCTTGCACAAGCCAGAGGACTTTCAATCCCACTCAGGTTAACATCTGCCCCATCTTCCTCTGGATTAGTAGGAAATACCAGGTATTGCCCAAGTGTCTTACTGTTTTTTATTTATGGCAATTGCAGTTGAATCCTTTTGCTCCACGTGAAAGATAACCACCTCTTGTTACTTGTCATCTTCGGATCCTGAGGGCAGGAAGACGTCCCAGTTGATGAATAATTGATATAGTCACTTGAATAAAGAAACGTTTCTAAATCCTGAAGGCCTTCACTTACTAGTTCCATCCTAAAAGGTTGTTACTGCTTAGCCTAAGACCAAAAAATGTCCTAGACTGTTCTTACTTGCTTTAGATACTACATCAGTCAGGACTGGAAGATACACATCACAGCTTACTACTGGCCCCTCTGAATTCTAGACTATTCAGAACTTAGCTGGTCTAAGCAACCTAGTACAGTAACTTACAGTAGATTACATCTGAGTAAAAAGCAGAAACAAACAAAAACAATTAAAAAATCCCACTCATCTTGGGTAAGTTGAAATAGAGATTGGATTCTTACTCAACTGAAATACAACTTTTTATCAGTCCAGACAATTAGCAACATATTTCTGGGAAAAACAAATATTCAAAACCCTATTTAGAAACTGTCAGGTACCTGAGTACGCCTTTCTTCATAGGAACAAGCTTACTATTAAAGGTTGTGATAAAGGAACACTAAGAAGCCTCCACAGAGACTCCCCCTGGCTTTCATTTGGCTATGTCCAGTCCTGCGAAAGTCATTTTGCAGCGATGTTGCAACCGTGTTCACACTTGGCTATCTACTCTGCTACCTGGTTCTGCTGTGGATTTTGGACCTGCCTCACAACTTTTCTCACAACTATCTGACTGTGGCTGATGTTGGTTATTGCTTTGGGAGCTGATCCTGACTTTATGACCATTTCCTAGCTTTAATTCAGATGTGTCTTACCATCATGGACCTGTAGAGCAGTGTAAACATTCAGCCGTCTCTGCCATCCTGTGACCCACTCTGCTCACTGTGCTTGGATATTGGGGACTGCAAACCTCCGCGCTGAGGCCCCTGGCAGTACTGTCAGTTTTTGGCTTTCCCTTTCTTGCAGAGAAGCTCACCACTGCTGCTCTCTAGCAGAAATACTCACAGCTCAGTATTTACAGAGTATTGCTAAGACAACTTATGATCAACAAGTTGCCACTTTCAATATGCGACATTCACTTTTAATGTAGTATCAGTTTTAGTAAAAGATCCACCACCTTACAGCTGGTGTTAGCTGTTTACCTCCACCTCACACTGCAGTTTTAGAGTCCCCCTGATTTGTACTAACATTGCTTTTGTGGAGCCATGCTATGAACCTGACCACTGAGGTGAAAAATGTAAATAAAGGCTTTAAAGCCTTTGACATAAGTGAGCGAGCAGTTTGCAGGATGAGTGAAGAACTGTGGGTGGAAATTTAAGTTAGTTTCGTTGCTTAAAAGAATTCTCAAGTAAACAGCCTTGCTTTCAGAGTAAATTAAGGGCATGTTCATTTTAGACAATAGGTTCTGCTTTCAAAATCAGACAGCCACATAAGGGATACACAGGCAATATAATAACAATAATGTAGCAATTTAAAGTTAAGACTATTGGTATGATAACAGGGAAGTAGCTGGGAGCTTTGTTTCTCCACTGCCTGAACGACTCCCAACAGTTGCTTTTAGGGTTGCTCAACAATATGTTTCCAATGAGCATTGCTTTGTTTATATTTATGAACAATGATTTAGTAGTAAAAATTCACAGTCTACCACTTTTCATCAAGAAACTTCAAAACTAAAATAAAATTATTAACTTAAAATACAGCTTGATCATGTGAAAAAAACTGCAGATCAATATTCAAGACAAGCTATGGAGTAGTTATTCTTTGTAGGTCTCGAAGGTCAGGAAAGTGATGGTTTTATGCTACTGAGTGATTTGCTTTTCACAATACATTGACAAAACAACACAATTAGTCTTGCTTCAATAAGCACACACAATAAAATGAATTAAACAATACAACATGTCTCATACATTACAGCTTCAATTTTGTAAACACAAAAGCTGCTTCACTAAAGGCATATCATTTCCCTGTCAGTTTTTAAATGATTGTCTACGTATCACTGTAATTAATTTTAGAAGCTCTGTTGACTTTGGACAGAAATGTTGGAACTAAATAACTGACCAAGCTTTAAGGTAGTATTTAAATATTCAAAATCCTGGATTAAAAATGCTTGAAAATATATTGGTGCAGGACAAAGTATAACCAATAAATAGCTGGTTTATGAGAGTAAGCAGCCATTAAAAATCGTCACTGATCAATCTTTTCTGACCAAAGGGGAGCAAAGGTCTTCAAAGGCTCCTGTTCATAGCATGCCCCTGAATTGCTTCAGTCTGTGACCTTCGAACTCCATTGCTTTACCTACTTAGATTATTTCCTTTTATGATTGTTCATTACATTAGGGAAGCTGGTTTTCTACAGATGAGCTGAACCCACATCTATGATGGTTGAGTAAGAGACATTTTTATTTTTTTCAGCAAGTTCTAAATGAATATTTATTGTTTGCTATGCTACAGCTGTAGAGGACAAATGACAGACAAATGAAACTTTCCACTCTTTCAGAGAAAATGAAATATTGATCACTTATCATAAGAAACAAAGAGCCTGGCATAAGTAGGGTTCACATTATGAATACGAAATCAGTTACTTATCTCAGGCTGCTCTAGCAAAAGATAAATACATCTTTTATGATGAATGTACCTACTTCTAAATGTGCATACTTTTCTTTTAGTTATATTTTATCTGTATATGGATGCAAACATACGTAGATGCAAAGAATTTCAAATGAATTCAAGTCGTTTCATTAATTATATTATGTGTCAATACAATGCTAAAGTGCTTCTTATACTTTTCTACATGGAAGAATAGTTTGTACTTACACATTACTCTCTGGTCTTTATATGCTACCATGATAACATGCAATATTATATAAGCAAGAGACAATTGTGCAAATAACATCTTTCAAAAGACTGCAATCAAGCCAGTTCCATTAACAAAATCTAGGAGAATAGAGTTGTAACGTTGAGAAAGTACAATGCATAAAACTGGTTAAGTCTATTAAATGATAATGTTGCTTATTAACCAAATATGTTGTGATAGGTCAGTGATGAGGTTAAACAGAAAACATCAATTGAACCATTTCCCTAAATAAAGCTCCAGGGTGCAATATTCAAAGCACTTTATTCAATAAAAAATGCTTTTAAAATGGTACTTTGGTGATTGGGAAACATTGGCATCATCCGTCAACCTAACTGCAGTAAAGTTCAATAAGCTAAATAATGAACCATTTGCATTATTTTCCTTAGGCTCCAGTGATTTGCAAACACTGCGTCAATAGAACTCTTTAAAAAATTATGATAAAGACCTGCTAGTCTTTCAACTCTTAGTCTTTTTGCTGTCATGATGCAATTTTTTTGCTATTTAAATGCTTTCTGTAGCTTCATTGTTTAATATGACTCCACTTAGTATCAATTTCTGATTACATTAAAGTACACTTGTTCAATATAATTTTAGCAGTTTCTAACATTATATTAGAAAAACATAGGAAATGTAATGCTGTCAGTTCTAAACCGTGTATCTAAACCGTGTCAGTTCTAAACCAATTTATCATTTAAATTGCATATAGCTTGCATTTGTGAGTTGAGATGGTAAAAAATCATTGTTAAAAATACCTGCGCATTCACTTCCTTAAAACACAAATGGTTTCTTTGTTGCTTTTTCTTCTCCACTTTGCTTTTTACCCTGAGTTCTGTATCTGTCATCTAAACACCCTATCAAATTTTCTTTCCTTTTCTTTTCCAAGGTCAAATTCTCTACTGTCTTCTCAGGGCAGCACCTGCATAATTTTCCAGTCTTACAGATGTTTTCTTTAGCAAATATAGGAGGAGAATTGATATTTGAGGTAATATTTTCAGATAGCAAACAACTCAATGAATACACAGAAGCACAGACGTAGAGAAAAGCAGGTGCATGGAAAAAACCTAAATCTCTCTCAATTGCACATCTCTTCATCTGCTTTAGGAATATATCTTTGGCTATTAAAGCAGTTTATTTACTCTCTAGCTGTCATCACATCCTGCATTATATTTACCTTACAAGCTCATTACAATAACATATTTAGCAATATGATTACAGACATACACATATGAAAATTTGTACATGGTCACAAATGTAAGTAAAACACTACACAACTACAGTAACAGATTATATTGTCAGTATTAACAAATGCTCTTGCAACATTCTCAAGTCATAATGCAGATCAACTGGTATAATACAGCACCACGTATAGCACTGTAGAGTTTAGATTTTAGCCAGAGAGCAGTGACTCAAGTCCTACCTACAGTTTATTTTTAAAGGAGATGTCTTAACTGCCGCTTTTTAGATCATAGAGAATCAGTCACTTCTCTATATTTTGCAATTCCATGACACTATGAACTGTGTTTGTAGCATCTGACATGCATGCAATTCCAACTCATTCTGCATAAGGACGGACTTCATTTTATGGGTTGCATTACTAAAAGTACTCATTATAAACTTGTTACTTTTATCAAACAGTTTGCATTTTGAATTGATAATATTTTGATAATATTATGTATGGTGATATGATTGATAAGCTAGCCATGCAAACAAGTTGTATACCAAGAGTAACAGGCCAAGATGACATTTATGGAAGAAATACTACCTTGTATTACATCAACTTGTGAAGTCAGAAGAATACACAGGCTTTCATGTACACACTATCTTCTTCACATCTTAAAAAAAACTTGTTTTGATTATGAATAAGTTACTATGACTACACCACTAACAGTATATTCAACCATCAGGCACAGCTAGAATTTCTTTAGAACAATGCCACTTCAATCTGTACACTTTCAGAGGCTGAGTGAACTCTGAGTACTCTGTTTCCAAGGGTACACACATTTTTTGTGAGTGGACTATAATTATTTTTATGCTTACTTTGCAGTATTTGAAACTTGAGCTTTGCTGCTCTCTCGTAACATCTTTCTGGATTAAATCTAAGGCAACCACTTGAAACAGGACTTTTCAGAATAGTAACTGCAAAAGCAGTAAAGCAGTGGGATGTTGAAAATTTGGATTTCAGTGGAAGTAAAATGCATGTTTTACTGAAATAGGGTTTTAAATTTGTTTTAAACTTCATGAAATTTTGACTGAACCCTGAAAATTATGCAGCTGCCTAGGGTGAAGCTCAAGAAGTTTTCTACAAGAGTATGTGAGGTTCAGGCTTTCTTCCAGTTATGAATCTTTATATTTAACTAATTGGTAGTGTCACTAGCTAATGTACTTGGTTGCCCATCATTCAAAGCTGAGTTTCATATTCCCTCTTGTGTACTTGTACTATGATCTATGCATGGATTAATGTTTTGAGAATAAACCTAATAACTTTAATTACAATGCAGTATTGATTGATCTCAAAGCACTGACTTCAGAGAAGTCTTAGTCAAATAACTGAAAAAAACTTAATATAAACCTAGATCTACCCTACAACAAGAAAAGAAATAAAACCAGACTACTGTTAAGTTCAAAGAAACACTTCACTCAACACACTTGTATGAGAGCTGTTCTGAAAGTAATGCCTCCTATTTTATTATATTGGCCCACGATGTCAGAGGCAGACATTGGTAGTATGACAGTAGAGGCTGAACCTTCACATCAGTATTCTGTTACATTCTGTTGCCATGCGACAAATGGCAGCAGAGGGTCTGACAAAATAGCAACTGACATGGAAATGCATACGAAGAAAAGATGTGCCATTTAATTCCCCCATGTGGAAAAACTGCCTCCACTGACATTCATCAACACTTGCTGTGCTTTAATGGAGACCAAACAGTGGATGTTGGCACAGTGAGGCAGTGGGCAGAGTGTTTCAGCAGTGGTGACAGCAACATGAAAGACAAACTATGTTCTGGACGGCCACACACAGCTGTCACCACAAAATGCAGATGTCTTGATCAGCTCATCTGCATGAATTGGCTAATGGTGGTGACTATGTTGAAAAATAGTGTTTTGTAGCTGAGAATTTGCCCTATCAAACAGCATTATTGTGTTCTTTGTATTGGTTGTAGTTTCCACAAAAATAAATAGGAGGCATTACTTTCAGAGCAATCTTCATATTTCACAGGTTGCCTTCTTTTTAACTTAGTTAATCCTCTTCGGGGGAGAAGATTATTTCTGCTCTTGCATACTAACCTCATCAGGGCTGGAAGCCTGGTAAGCTCGATTTTCATCACTGAAGTCCTGATCCACCTCTGCATATTCTGTTTCTCCAGACACACCAGCACGAGACTCATATACCGGGGTGACATTGTGGCACAGCGCAATGGCCTTTACTGCTTCATGTATACGGCTGCTGACACTCTTGCGGACTTTGGGTGCAGAAGACTGAGGTTTCCTAGATGGCGTCGAACTTGTACTGTTTCCACTATTCTGAGAGTGAACCTTTAAGACCCAACATAATGAATAGTAAAACAGAGTTCAACAATTGGAACGAAAAATAAATACTAGTATACATCTATTTTTTTCTTTTTTACAAAGGGTGATAAGCTGCAAGGATAACAGCCATTTATTTCATAAAACCTACTGTCAACTCATTCTTTTTTTGACTCATAAAAACCCTCATCTACTTTTCTCTAGAACTAATAAGTGACTGGGAGTTCATCATCTCGCCTTTATATTTAGATTTCAATAACACAGATTTCAAGCAGCAGACAACAGAAAAAATACGAAGTTAAAACAAGTATCCAATGGAAAGGGTGAATAGACTGACATGGACTTTACATCCCATGCGTTATTTTTAAGGAAGTATTAAAGTCAGCAACCAATTGAAAGAGTTTAGAAATACCAGAACAAGAGGTTCTGCAAGGGAGGGATTTTTAAAAATTTATTTATTTTTCCTTCTTTATCTTGTCATCTATGTGCATTCTGAGGTTGGAAACCCAAATCCCACAATTTAACATTGAAAAAAACCTCCTTCTTTAAATCTTCAATGAAATCTTTGTTATTTTAAAGAGTACTACGTTACTATAGAAGAACAGAACAAAAACCAGTACCATTAAGTATAACAATTAGGACTAATTAAAAAATATTGCTGATTTACTTTAAGACCTATTTAATTTCCATACTATTTGTAAACCAATGCAGTTAGTAGAGAAGCTACTTCTGCTGCAGGTTGGAATTTTTTTTGTTCTTAGCAGAGTGTAATCATTTAATGAAAAGATATTGCTAAACAATAGCTGGACAAACATTTAAGGATATTATTGCTGGAAAACTGCTGAAGTAGCACCACTACTGAAGTAGTCCTTCAGAAATGGTGTAGCCCATGATTGCATTTGTCTTTTAAGACAGTATTATATAATTCAATGAAAGTAACTGGCTTTGTTTCTGAAATCAGCATATGAAATATATCTATCCGTAATACTAGAAAAGAGTCTTCTGTTCACTCTGTGGTAACTCAGAAAACCTCTTCATAAACCATGTGTTTTTTTCCTCCTGACTGCTGTCTGCTGAACCGTGAACATTCTGCCCATCAAATTACAGTGTTGTCTAATAAAGGGTTTAACTTTCTGCTCATCTGGCACTGCTTTTCAGCTACCGCTTTAAACCTCTGCATTTGCATTCTGCTAACGCTGATGCCATTACAGCCGCAAATAAATTAAGCTGATTTACTCCTTCTGAATTATGTTATGTTTATTGATGCTTGTATAATTTAATTTCACACAAATTCCATTAAAGATTATGCCCTCTATCACAAAATGCTTCCAGTGGGAAAATATAATCAGGTTATAATAGATTTGTGTGTTACATTAAGATGACAATAGTCTAGTAGGTCCACTGTAATAATAAAACAGAACACAAACAAGGGATAAAATCAATGTCACACAAGAATCGCTGCCTAGCTAACTGGCAGCTTCTATTACCATAGATTAAATAAAAACCTCACCACAGTTTTGAGATTGAAGCAATTGTTTAATAGTTGCTGGTTTTGTTAAAGAAACCTCTTCATTTTTCTGTTTTAAATAGTTGCTAGCAACACACGTAATTAAAGCATTATTTAGACATTAAGTAGTGTTACATAAAGCTGAAGAAAAAAAAAAGGTCCAAGAAAGTTCTTTTCATCATTCAAAAGCAAACCTAGATTTGGGAAATTCTTTCCAACAACTGCTGAGGGGAAAAAAGCTTCCTTTGCTTTTCTTCCTTTAAAAATTCCAGTGCCAAATCTACCACAGTAATTAAATCTTAATTAAGCATGGTTACCACTCATTAAATTTTACAATGAACTAGTAAAACCTTTAAGCAAATAGGAATTGCAAAAAAAATGCAATTCTTTTTGGATGGAATATTTAACATCAAAAAATGAGAACAGTGTTAATGAATATGCATCCTCTAGAAGACGACTGGCGCTTAGTCTTCAGACTCAGTTCTATGAATGCATGCTGAAGCTTATCAGTTGATAGAGTTGATACAGTGAATACTCAAACAATCTACTATAAGAAAATGATGATCAGATGATTTTTAAGATCATTGTCAGGTAGCAATTACTTTCAGTAACCCATCCTGAACAAAATCTATATTACTGATCTTCATATCTCAGTTCTCAGGCTTACTGTTGCCTCTCAGTTACTATTTAAGGCTGTACTTATAAGAATTAAGCTGAAATGAATTCCTTTTTCTCGGATAAATCTAAGAAGTGGATCTCTTGGATTGTTTAGATGTGAATTAGAGAAATTCAAGTTACAGACTAAAAACAAATATTCATTGTTTTGTCTTCGCTTTCCTTTCTGCTTCTTTACCCAAAAGCTACACAGTATTGAGTCCAGATTGGTGTCAAACTTTCAAAAAACACTAAAAACAAACAAACAAACAACAACAACAAAAAACCCTGCTTTACAAACGAGAAGGAAACTATAACTCAAAAACACCGCACAACTGAAGATTTTAACTAATTGTTCATCCTCCAGTACTTTAACAAGAGAAAACGAGCACACAGATAAGGAGGTCAGTCTACAAACTTAATTGGGTCA
Organism: Pavo muticus; assembly: GCA_016647715.1. Taxonomy (NCBI): domain Eukaryota; kingdom Metazoa; phylum Chordata; class Aves; order Galliformes; family Phasianidae; genus Pavo; species Pavo muticus. The sequence continues at coordinate 1,634,341 of JACDJE010000104.1, forward strand.
GTCAGTCATGCTCTTTATCGTGGAATCAAGTCCTTAGAAAGGTCTGCAGAAGGCCAGATACTTTATGTACTTGGGAGATGCAAGTGATATTGGCAGAATTCAAACTTCCTCCTCCATCCCACAGCTCATCACAGATAGACAAAGAGTCATAAACCTCTTCCCAGACAAAGTACTCATACACTGAAGGAAAATTATCGAACACTTCCTTCTCAACAAGTAGAGAGTTCTCAGTTTTTCTCTCATTTTACACTGTTTTCAATCTTATCTTTAAACAAATGTTTTTAAAACATTCAAAATATGCTTTTAGAAAAATTATGTCGTTGTACGCTTTATTTTGATGTCTATTTTTTACTTTTTTGTTATGCAAATTAATGTGGTTTTCACTGTCAATTCCTGATGAATATAACTTCAAAGATGTAATTACTGTTTGCTGTGTTCTGGGTATTTACTCGTAATTTGCAGTCTCAATAATGAACAGCTTACTCTGAGATGATTTGGCAGAAGACAAAGTACACTGCACAGACAAGTTAACACAGAATCCTTCTACTGAGGACTAGAAAAGTAAAATCCTTTACATTGTGAGGAACTTTAGAATCAGGAGAGAACAACATACTGTCTCACATCTTCCCCTTTTATCATATCTGCTAAGAGATATCTACAAATGAAAGAACATCCCTAGCATCTCAAATTTCTTGACATGATCAATGTTTCAGTGCTGTACAAAAATCTCAATATTTAATGTAAAAAAATTATAAATGAGATACCTGTGAGTACGAGTTTATAATATGACTCTGAATTTCATCCATTGTATCTGTTCCATAGGATACGGTACCTAGGTGGAGGCGCTTAAATATCATTTCATTCTGTGTGAGTGTTCCTGTAATAAAGAAGAAGTGCTTTACAAAGCAGCAAAAAAAGATACTGAGAAGGCTAGAAGAAATGATGGAGCTTTAAAATTCACAATTTGTAATTTTTTGCCAATAAGAACTTTATAGAAATTTATCCTAAAATAACAACATATACCAGTGGTGAATGCATACTCAGAGATAAATTTACTCAGAGATAAATTTGGAATGAATTTGCAAGGATTTTAAGATCCTTAGACAGAATAAGGCTTTTTGTTGCTGTTTTTTTCTTTTTTTTAATATATTTTATTCTATGAGGATATATTTGCTTGCTTGGAAAAAAACATACAGCATTTATTTGTTAAATTTCACACACGTATAATGAAACATTCTCTATAATAGACACTGTTCTGGGGGCCTACTTCTTACTATCCTATATTTGCTGCCAGGAAAAATATTTTCTTGAACTTATTTGGTTTTAATGGCCCAGAGCTGGATTCTGCTTCTTTTGTGAATTAAATGAGGAAGAAAGTAAATTTATACTGGTGGGATGGTGTCCCTCTTGTACACAAACCTAGGGCTGATGTCAATCTCACTAGGTGTCTGCAAGCTGACTGCAGGAACACAGCACTTCTCTCTGAATGATCTTACGTTGTAGCTGGTAGCAGTTTAGACCAAACTAGAAGATTTTTTGCAGCAAGTTATAAATTTACCTGAATTACTTAACAGGATAGGGATTAGACGTAGTCTTGAGTGTCCTGTTGAATGCAAAAGCTCAAAAGGAATTTAGTTGTCAGGGTATTTAGTGTGAATATCTTCACCTTAATATTGTGAGACTGCCTGGGAGAGCACATATGACCTGAGCCTTATCATCCTTCTATTGCTAAAAATACAAGCTGCATTGAAGATAGGCAAATGCTTTCTGAGCATAAAAGCCACTGCTAGGATATTCTATAGGAGGAAATGTGAATATTTGTTATTCCAGCTTCTAACTTTGGCATTTTAGTGTGCTGTATTCTGAGTACAGACATTTGTGAACCTAGAAAATACTTGAAGGAGAAATTAGAAGAAGTCCAAAGCTCACTGTGCAGATACAAAGTGAAAGGTTTCAACAATGCAGAGCCACTTTTCTATACTGTGATTGAAAGCTGTTCATTCTTAAAAGCTTTCCAAAAATCAGGCTGAAGTATCTTAGCAGCTAGTGAGAAAGTATCAGTAGCATTAAAATTGCATTCATATTTCACAATTCTTTTGTCTTTCTGAACAGCCACAAGAGTTTTTACCAAAGATTCTTTTGCTGTGATACAAAATAAGTTATTTTGGGAGTAAAATAAAACTATACATTGGAAATTAACTCTATGCTGTAGTTTGCCTTACAGTCAATCAGTCAATAGTAAATAGCTTGGGATAATAAGTAACTGTTGAAAAATAATAGGACAATTATTCAAAGTAGGGTTCTTTATTAGCTGTATAATAATGTCATTGCTCAACTTATAAAGTATGATTAGGTCTGCCAGTCCAGTACAGTACATATTTTGTATGTTGTTTTTTAAATTTTTTTTTTTTTTTTTTTTTT
>JACDJE010000104.1:1639078-1816578 GCA_016647715.1 Pavo muticus
TAAAGAGAGAATAGTGAGTCAGCATCAGTTTCATTAATAAAAATGTCTGTGAAGAAAGATCAGTGTTAGTCATACTGACACTGAAGAAATCCCTGGTTCAACCCTTCAAGCTGATTCTGCCGACAGAACTAAACATAGAAACAGATAAAAACATTTTCTGCAGTAAAAAACACAGAAAATGCAGTATATGAATAGCGACTCTCAAACACCAATGCAAGTTTATATAATCAGAAAAGCTAAAGGGAAAAAAAAACAAAACACAAACATACAGAAATCCAGCACCTTACGTACAAAATCAGATATGATGGCAAACAGGCACGTTCAATGTTATCTAGAATAAGTCATTAAAAACTAACAATCACTTCCAAATTTGACTTATTTGGCCTCCAAGCAGAACAAGCCAGAATGGATGAAGTCACTGTTTTCAGAACTCACTCCTCATTTGTGAGAAACTACAAGGTGTCACTCACAGCTTGGCACCTTGCGTCTACCTCTGCCTACACATCACATCACTGCATTTGGAAGAGCTCTAACCAAGGACTGGAGGTTCAGGATTCCATGATGAGGCCCATGAGGCAAAAAGGTCACTACTACCTGGCTTCCCATGGGATGCTTGAGGAAGATAATTCTGATAATGATCCTTCTTAAAAATTTGTTCTATCGTTACTCAAAGAAAATGAAATTAATTAGCACAAAGCTTGGGTAATGAAAAAAAAAAACCAAACATGACTACATTCTAACGATAAAAACAAACAAACACATGATACTAAAGTGCCATTCTTGAAGCTTCTACAATATTTTTAAGAGAGCATATAACCAAGTACCTACAAATAAGAATTGCAGACATGTCTTCATCACAGTTTGCCTAAAGACACAAGACAGGAATAGAGAAGGCAAAACGCACAATTTATGCTATAATTACTATGTGGAAAAAAAACAAACCAAAAAACAGTTTGGTCAGCTAGCATCCAGTTTATGCATCTAATAAGGCTAGAATCATCAGTGATATTCAGAGATTCAATGGGGTTGTAAAAGTCATGTCTTTCTCAGCCACACTTGATATGTCTGCCACTCCTGCACTGTGGTAATACCTGTGTGGTTACCTTCATCCCATTTTTGCATCAACAAACTGCAGTATCAGAACACGTCTTACTGTATTACTATACTAGCATGAGGTTATCATTCCAAATATATTCCCTTTTTCCCCTTTATCATTAAAAACTGATACTTCACATCCACTTTTCCTTACACGTTGTTCAGATTTTTTTACTACTGTCATGTCATTTGAATTTTGAAAAATATTTAAAATAAGGTTTATCTGAAATACATACATTCTATACAAAACACATAACAGTATAAAAAATGCACTTGATAAGTAGAATGTTCCCAGGTCTGGAAAACAGTCCATGAAGACAAGGTTCTTGATCTCTAGAATAAGCAAGTCAGAAACTTTAGGTTACTTCTTTACAAGGGATAAGATTATTTTGCTTTTACAGTAATTATGCAAAACCACGAGGAATTACTTTTTTGGCTTTTACAAGTTCTATTTTTACCTAAATAACTTCTGTTACTTATGATTATATTTGTGATGTAATTGTGGACTAAGAAAAAAAGAACAAAATAAAACAATCTCCAGTTTGACATGGAAGTTTCCCCTTGCAAACATGAGGAACTAAAATCTCAATTTTGAAAAAAATCCATAACCAAAACAAAAAGCCCAAATATTCATTTTGTTCAATAATGTTATTTGGAAATTTCTTGCAATAAAATTTGCATAATGTTTTTTACTTCCAGAAATGCTAAAATCTTCTCACTGCCCTTAGCTTTGCCAAGCCTTTGAATTAAAATAAACGCTCCCCAGGAGTCGTGAAAATAAATGCTACTCAAAAGCTGAGACAGCAGTCAAACCTGTTTCCCACTAGTTCTGTAACTGCTGCTTGGGAAAACTGAGAGGAAACAAAATTGGCCCTATGATCGTTATATGGAGAGATTATTTCTTCTGACATCACTAAATCAGTTCAACTCCAAATCACGCTTAGTGAGAGAACCGTAGATAGATGGAAGAATTTGTGTAATTCCCTCCCACCTCAGCAAGCAGAGGAGAAAAGCTTTTGAGCTGAAAAACATGGATTTTCCTATCTTGCAAGAATTACAAACCACTGATGGCGGTTCAGGAAAAATGGACAAGAGTCAACAACATATAATGAAATAAGCTTAAACACTAGAAACCCTGATTTAATTTTTGAATCTTATACATTACTTAAGATCAACATCCTTCCGTTTTATCAGCTACAATAATAGGAAACATCTACAGCATATGAAAGAAAGCTGCAAAAATGTACCTGTACCTGCTATTCAAAATTCTAACCACTAGAATAAAAAACACAGAAACAATTACTTTTTGCTCATGGATTTTAAGACTAGCCTTAGGCTTTCAACAGTAGCCACAATACATCTGAAGCTTTGTTAGACAAACATAGGTAGCAGCATTTATGAATGCATAATTCCCCCAAATTAAAAATAAAAATATTCCACTAATCGAAATGGAAGTTAAAAGTTTTCCTGTGCATGAAAATTAAGACTTCATTTCTACATTCTCCTAATGAACAGAACACCAAAAAGGACAAAAACGTTCCAGTTACACAATCAAAATATTTCATAATGCCAATCAGACGTTACTACTTCAGAAGTTCTTAAATTTTAGTCTTCTAGAATGAAACTAATAAGCAGTACCTCGACCAAACAACACACCTTCTACTTTATCCACTAATATGTAAGCCCTTCAAACATCTAGAAGTAGATTTTCTTATATAGCCCAATTTAGGAATGAAAAAGAACACCAAAAGGAGCCATCTTTCTAGTCTGCTCAAGGTGATAAAAGTACTTATGAAGAATATGAGAGCTTTCTATTTTTAATAATGCTTTTTAATCACCTACAATAGCATGCTTTCAGAATACTGCTAATATGAAGAGTTATCAGATAAACAAAGCTATTTTAGAAAAGCTTCCAGAAATTATGTTAGTCATTGTATGATCTTCTACTAATATAACATGTTAATAAACTTTGCTCTGGAATGCTGTGAGTTATTTCACAAGGAAAATATCCTGACAAAAAGTTAGCATACAATTGCTGAAGAAAAATTTAGCACGTTCTTTAATGAAACCAACAGCTTTTTTTTTTTTTTTTTTTTTTTAAAGTCTAAAATTGTATCATTAAACACAGAGTAAAGCAGGCAAAGAGGAAATTAATTTCTAAGGAAAAAGTCCTGAAGGCATCATTCCCTGAGTGGCAACAGATGTGATTCACAACAGAGCGATAGAGTATTTTTTTTTTTTTTTGAGAAGTAAATGCAGATCTTTCTGAACCTACATTGCTAGTTGGTAATTGAGACTAATACCAACAGTCTAAAAAGGACAAAATAAAAGAGCAGGGAAATACGTACAGCAGAAGAATTAGTCACTTATCAGAAATTGAGAAAGTGAATAATATTCCATAAAATAAGTTTTCTACTTCAGTTATTTGCTTAAACAGATAAAATGTCAGTGTAAATTTGAATGCTTCTTTAGAAACCTTAAGAGAAATCCAGTTCAAGACTTTTAATGAAGAAATTGATGGCAACAACCTGGAGACAAATAAGCCTTCTATAAACCCTGGAAAAAATATGGTAAGAATACAAAAAGAAAATGAAAAAACTCATCTTAAAAACATTCACAGAGTATGCCTGCTCACTCAACTGCTCCACTTGGTGAACAGGCCATAATAACTACCATAAAATCTCAAACCAAACCACAGGATAACTTGCAGTCCACTAAGAATGAGGGCAGAGAGCTGAGATTTGCTTATCCTGATCAGAAGTTAGCAGTACTTGTACAACTGATACAGTCATAAATAGCAGTAGCTATTTCCTCTCTGCCTTTTGCCTCCTGTCTGTTGAATCACATATAAATTATAGCAGTATTTCAGAGAATATATCCATATTCACTGGATACACAATGGATTTTCAGAAGATGATTGTCCAACAAAAGCCAAAAAGTAAAGATTCCTTAGAATGACCTTGAGTGCATGTCTTGAAGCTTCCTACACTATCTCACCATAAAAACTTTATTCCTCTTATGCTCTAGAGTACAACCTTAATGGTACTAAAATGGTACAGGTGAGGAACAAGTAAGGGTAACTGTATGAATATGTATGCACCAAAGTTAAGTGAGGAGAGATTATTGCACCAGCTTTTTTTTTTTTTTTTTTTTTTTTTTTAATTCCTCTCTCTGCGGTAGCTTGTGTGGAACAGAGAAATAGAAGTTTACCTCAAAATACTAATTTTCAGAAATAATTAGTGAAATAATTACTCAAAGAGTCCTTTATATCAGGCATATTTAATGAAAATGCCTATATACACCTATTTCTAACTAGGTTTTCTCAGAAAATCAAGAATTCCATTGCTCTATGCATCTGCTAAACTATTATATCTGATAAGTATCTCATTTGGTCCAAACACTCGCTAAAATGCTAATTACTGAATGCAAATACAAGTGTGTGCATTGGTAAATAACTATGCTTGGAACACTGCGCACATTCGTTATAGCTGAATAGAATCATAGAATGTTTGGGGTTGGAAGGGACCTTTCAGATCATCTAGTTCCAACCCCCCTGCTATAGGCAGGGACACCCCCCACTAATACCAGCTGAACAATTGTTGTGAACTCAGGAGGCTTGCCATCCCAAATTCTAAGCAACAAAAATGTTCAGAAAATACTGTCAAATATCTTCTTCTTCTTTTTTTTTTTTTAAGACTTAGAATCTTCTTGTACACTGGAGAAGATATCATGCCCAGCTGCCCTTGGAAACACTGGAGAATAGCTCTCCCTGTTGCTGCAAACCCCCCCGCCCCCAACCGCATAACAGATGACTCCTTTCTGTCAAACTTATATGTGATTCAAGTCCAAACAACATGGCATTTTGGGTAATGGATGCTATAATTAAAATGTGAGTCCTAAAAAACCTGTTGTTTTAGTGGGTGTTTTTAGTAATGGCTTTGTTCTACATGAAGATAAAAACTCCCTAACAAAGGAATTAATGTATTGCTTTAATAGGCTGCACCCTGAGTTAAGTTTTAAAATTTATGAGTTCTCCGCAGCATTGTTCTTTAAACAATGGCATTGTCAAATGCAACCAGTGAGAAGATTAAAGTTCTCCCACCAGATTAAGTACAAATTATCTGTCCTCCTGTTTCAGCATCATTTGTTCATTTATCACATAACGTCTAGTATTTCTGGTCAGTGTCAATATGCTCTGCATCCTTGCAGTTAACAGATGTCTTCTCTCGTCGAATGAATTACTTTATGTTTCACGCACTGGTGGCCGCAGATGTGTCACTATAGCAACATCATTAATTTCAGATCTTACCGGAAACATGCACTCCAATCAAACCTAATTATACCACATTGCTTTCTTGTCCCACAATAAGGAAACTATAATGCAATTATTGGGATAGTTCATTTTCTATTCTACTGTGGCAAATGAGAGAGCCACTGTGATGGACGCTTCTTGTCAAAAAGCTTATTGATGAAGCACAAACCCAATTTACAATCATACAAAGGACTACCTTGCAATTATGTTAGTAAGGCAATGCTCCTTAGACTCAACAGCTAATTCTCAATCATTTCCAGTGAAGCTTGGACCACAATATAAGATCTGTGCAGATTGCTCTCTGTATTTCCTTTAAATATTGAGAAAATTTTCACTTATTTCTGTCTAACTAGATGAGTCTTTTAGTCCTGATTTTTAATAGCACCCACACGGATGGACAGATATAAAATTAGCTCTCTTCTCTCTGCTTTGCAGGCAAGCGTTAAGTGGGCAAAAGAACAGGGTCAACTGGAAATTCAAGAGAGAAAGTTCTGAAACCAGCTCTCATGAACAGTGTATAATCATGCAACGGCAATTCTGGATTAACTGCACAGAATCTGTTCATTATGTAGCAGCATGCTTTATGTTTATGATAAAATGCAGAGTAAGACCAGATATATTCAGGAAAGGAAAATGGAAAAAGCTATTAATATACTCAGGTAAAGTGCACGTTGGTGTCATGTTTGCCTACATTTAAAATGTTTAAAAATTTCAGGACATTTTAGACTGATAACAATGAGCAATGCTTCACATCATGGTCTCAAGAAGAGCAGAAGTCCGCAAGGCCACAATTAGTTTTCTGAAGTTTGTCAGGTCTATGAGACTCCAGGCTTATTTTCACTTACAGAACTAACGCGACTGCAAGTGGCACGATGCAGCTTGAAAAAAGCAAAGAACAGATGGAAGAAAACAGGGCTGTTTCTCTTTTTATTTACAAGTCTACAAAATGTTTCCTTTCAAAATTTTATAAATGTAACAGTATTTTTGCTTTAAATAACTCAGTTACACTAAATTTTATGACAATAGAAAAAATAGAAAATCTTTTTTTTTTTTTTTTGTATAGGAGAGTAGTTATATTTTTAATTACGGTTGCATTACGTTAAGCATATCAGATAAAGCTGCATTTTTTTTTTTAAACTAGGTAGTAGGTATGTACAAAGCCTTGAGGAAAAGAACACAGTTTAGCGATCCTTGAGCTTCAGAATATGAACTGGTTACCAGGCAGGGTGAGACTATAACTCCTTCATTGCGTATGATATGATTTCAGGACTGTAGAGTTGACCGAATAGACTATTAACATAGTTTCTTAAAATTTTAAATGCAATCTAAGTGTAAGCAGGCAACTCTAATACATGAATGATAGTTCTAGATTGAAACGGTAACTGCACTCTCTATCAGAAAAGCTGAACATCGTTTTTGCTCAAAAAGTAGAATTCATTCACCCAAAGCATTATCTAATGCATTGTTTTGAGGCTTCATTACTTTTTTTTTTAAACACACTTGCCTTTTCCCAAACATATGCCGTAAATTACATATTTCCAGACTATGATGAGACAGTGCTCCTAAAGTTACATAAATTATCACGATAAAGGGTGCAATTAAAATCAACAAGAAGTTTCAAACAGCATAGAAATCATTAGCTAATTGAAATAAAACTTGTTAAAAGAATTGTTCACTTGCTTTGAAGAATTACCACATTGTAATTAAGAATACTTTTCTACATGTTAAGAAAGATGGCAGTTGTCTTTATCTTTTAAGAAATGGAAGAACAGCATTCAGCAGCATATAAGGTCACATAGCTATCCACAGAAAAAGAAGAAAATATATTTTCAAGGATGCCTATATATGAAATACATGTTTAATTTCAAAATATGCACTAGTGGGTGCACTCAGCAAGAGGGGGAATGTGGACTCATTTCAAGCAGAAAGATTGAAAATGGGTATTATGCTTTCTGTATAACAGAAGGCAAACCTCTCCAGAAACTTTCTCACAATGATGAAGTAGATTTTATTTAAAAGCACTAAAACATTCCTTCAGCTGTTTGAGAAACAACTCTCTCATTCCAAAGTTAGCTCAACTCAGCTTCTTTAATAAACAATACATCTACCAGAACTGATTTGTTGATTCTCAGTTAAAAAGAACACACACACACATACACACACACGAAAACACAAAAAAAACAAAAAAGAAAACAACAATGTAGAAAAAATAACGCATTTGCTAAAGATCTTCCCTTTCTATTTATTATGATATTTTCCAAAATAAACTTTAAGAATCTCTCAATATTTTTAAGACTTAAGAGCATGGTAAGTCTGTAACAAATTCCAGCCATAATGGTACACAGCAGTATAGAACGTAGAACAAACTATTACTTCTGATCCCAGTAGGGACTGGGTATATTAGGTTTATTTCAGAATACTAGGTCAGGTGTAGTAATACTCTACAGTTAAGAAGATGAAATCATACAGCGGCCCTAGAATTGGCCTTTGTAAAACATGCAGCATTTAATTTCATGGGAATAACAAGTGTAATTTAAGATGCTGATTTTATGAAATTAATTTTGGAAATGACTTGCCCTCTTGAAGGCCATTATTAACTGTAACTATCATACAATACTGCAATAGAAATAAGACGCAGAATAAAATAGCATCCTATATGCTAATTCAGAGCCTTTTCAAAGTAGAAGACCTGTTAATTTATGGTACTCTTAATAATGCCATCAAACATCCTGTTACTGCAGCCAGAGTTTTCCCACCAGAATAAAACAGAGAACTACCAAATACAGACTTTCATGGGTAAGTAACAGCCTAACTAAGCTAATGGGCACTGGTACAACAAAACCCTCAAGCACATGATTAACATTTTACTGAAAAAATAAAAATCAGTACACTGAATCTACTCTTACATTAACACATCAGATAAAGAATAAAGCTTAGATATTCTATAAAAGCCATCATATTTCAGAATTGTAACCTGATATACCTGTTTTATCCGTTAGCAAATAAACTAATCGCCCCAGCTCTTCTGGTATGGTGCTAGTTCGAACAACTGTTCCAGGAATATTGTCATCTTTCATAATCATCCACCCATAGGCTGCCTTACCCATGTCCAAGTTCACACGTAAACTGCAAAGGAAATGTATACCAGAATCAGAGTGAATATTAGGCAAAGCGAAATTTAAAACCATAAAAACAATACTCAAAGCTGTTTTTAGAATTCTTGATAAAAAGATCTTAAAACTATATGTAGCAAACATTTTGGAACATCACTGTTATTTGCTTGTAAAACACATAGTACATTAGAAACTCATGTTGCATTCCAGACTTTCAGAAAATACTGCAATGTAAAACAAGTTGATACCATGCCTTCTACATGAGACAGCCTGTAACTCTTTTTGGAGATTATTATACTACTACAGTTACACACATACGAGTATTATACACTTTATCGACATGATCCAAGTCGGTCAAAACTGAACAAACTTACATTTTAATGTAAAAATAAAAAATCCCTTGTTATGTCACTTCAAGTCTGTTTTTAAATGACTGTTTTTCCTTTAGGAAAGTACAGATATATTTGTCAACTTTTTCTCACTGCAACTAATCAGCAGTGTCTCTGTCCTTGCCAAAACATAATTACAGAGGCTCTCAATTGCAAAATGAGAATAGTGCCCAAGCAGCGAAATCTACCTTCCTGTGACAGCATGTGTGCCAGAGTTGCTACTGCCAGCAGTAAAAAGGAGCCTTTGAGTAGCTCTGTACTAGAAATTCTAGTTTGCAGCAAATTTTCTAATTACAGAAGTACACAATCACAAGAATTTTTTTTTCGATTTGTCCTGTGTCTGCATGATTTTTTAATACTTTCATGTCTGTGAAACACAAGAATTAATTGCCCTTGCCCCTAAGTCATGATATACAAGTCTTCACTCATGCTGGTCAGAGACAAATAACATTGCTCTTGCCCAAAATTAAAATTTCTAACTCAGAACCAGTTCATAGAATCATAGAATCATAGAATGGCCTGGGTTGAAAGGGACTACAATGATCACCTAGTTTCAACCCCCCTGCTATGTGCAGGGCTGCCAACCACTAGACCAGGCTGCCCAGAGCCACATGCAGCCCGGCCTTGAATGCCTCCAGGGGTGGGGCATCCACAACCTCCTTGGGCAACCTGTTCCAGTGCGTCACCACCCTCTGAAGTGAAAAACTTTCTCCTAATATCTAACCTAAACCTCCCCTGCCTCAGTTTAAAACCATTCCCCCTTGTCCTATCACTATCCACCCTCGTAAATAGCCATTCCCCCTCCTGTTTATATGCTTCCTTCAAGTACTGGAAGGCCACAATGAGGCCTCCCCAGAGCCTTCTCTTCTCCAAGCTAAACAATACCAGTTCCCTCAACCTTTCCTCACAGGAGAGGTGCTCCAGCCCTCTGATCATCTTAGTGGCTCTCCTCTGAACCCGCTCCAAGAGCTCCACATCCTTCTTGTACTGGGGGCCCCAGGCCTGGACACAGTACTCCAGATGGGGCCTCACAAGATCTGAGTAGAGGGGGACAGTCACCTCCCTCTCCCTGCTGGCCACCCCTTTTTTAATGCAGCCCAGAACACAGTTGGCCTTCCGGGCTGCAAGTGCACACTGCTGGCTCATGTCCAGCTTCTCATCCACCAGGACCCCCAAGTCCTTCTCTGCAGGGCTGCTCTCCAGGAGATCTTCCCCCAGTTTGTACAAATACCTGGGATTGCCCCAACCCAAGTGCAGTACCCTGCATTTGGCCTTATTGAACCTCATTAGGTTTTCATGAGCCCACTTCTCCGTTCTGATATTTACTTCCCTATAGTTATTCACCAAAATCATGCTACCACACCAGGAAGAAGACTGAGGAACAGGCACACGTTCCTTTCTGTTTACTATACCAGAAATACAGAAAAGACAGATAGATGGTGGCAATGCAAACTATTTGTGGGCAATCTGCCAAAGGTACAGGGCAGAGTCCCAAGTTTAATATCAGGTTTACAATAACATGACTCTTACAATTGTCCAAAGGTATTTCAAGGACAAAATCCTGCTAATGTACATCAGACTTTTTTTTTTCATAAAAGTATTAACAGTAATAAAAAAACAGGTTTGCTATACAGCATAACCAAAACTGCAGCTACAGTTTTCATCTCTCGCAATCGCGGTGACAGAGTGATAGTGAATTATCTGAGGTAACAGTGGAGATAAAAATCTGATTAAGAAGAGATGTATTTAACTAGAACTGTGGAAACATCCAGTTTATTCCATATCCCCCTCCTTGAATTTGTGCGGCAGAATAAAATGCATGTTGCAGTATAAAAAGAAAGAAGCCTTTTTTATAAAATAAAAGACCATTTTGATTTGACCATTAAAGAAGTAAATACCATCTTGAATTACCTCTTACTAGGACACTAAAATCAGCAACAGCAAGTAAACATGCCTCTACTTGGTAAAGTATCCCAATTACTTCTGGAATAGCACATCTAAGTTCAGACACAAATATATTAAAAAAATCAAGACAGACAACAGGAAGAAGACTCTATGAGATTCTTTTTAATGAAAATGTTATAGTATAACAATACTGAAAGCCACTTGGCTCACAGTGATGAAGTACAGCTTTACCTTTACTTAGTCAGAGCCAGCAACAAGCTACCTGCATTTGTCATAGGTATGTTTTGTCAACTTACAAACTCAGACAGAAAATAAGAACCATTGTTACCAGGCTACACAATGAGACACGTAACAGTCAACAAAAGAAATGACAGATTTACTCCTGTTAGGGACAAGAATCTGCTAATTTGTCAAGTACAAAGGGCAATCTCTAGCTCAAGAAGAAAAACAAGAACATACTTTAATAATGGCTAGACACTTGCTCTAGCATGTATTCTATGTGAAGTATGAAAGCTCTCATGATCCTGTGTCAAAGAGATAGTTGGTCTATAAAAGCACAAGGCACACAGAGGGAAATTCATGTGGCTGCTCTGCCAGTGGAGATCTCACTGCTTAAATGAGATCAAATCACAGAAGTCTCTCAAAGCTTAACAGCGCAGTTCGTATCTTCACTTGCATTTTTATAAGCAGGTGTGTTACCTGATTTTGATGTTCTGAATGCATTCTACATGATTTTAATAATAATTTGTCAAATGTAATTTGATGGTAAGGAAAAAAAAAAGACACTTCCTCTTCATAAGAAGTGATGAAAAATCCGTAATTCAAAGCCTGGAAACATTTTAGGAATTACCCTATCTTTCTAGCATGCACTGCTAAGTGGGACAGAGTGAATCCCCTTTGCGCTGCAAATGCCTAAAAAGCAACTGGCATCACTGGTCTCAAGAGACCAGTGATATCTGCACAGTCTTCCATAGCAGCATGAGCATACACTTTCCCCCTGAGCTTGCTAAATGATAAATTTACTAGATAGCATAGGCAAATCTTGTAAACTTATGGAGAATGTATTTCAAGCAGTGATTTTATCAAGTAATTAAATCATCTGCATGACACTAAGGAACTTAGAAGCTGCCTTAATGAATCTCCAATTGGCTAGAGCCAATTGAAAAAAGCTTATTGAGAAATGTGGGACACTCCAAGAAATTCCAGAACATCTGAAAAAAAAATAAAAAAGTGAATAGATGAACGTAAACCTAAAGAAGTGTATTAAGTTTTGGACAGCCTGTCAAGGACTTGGTTTCTATACTCCGTTCCCTGTAAATTAAGAAATTCAAACTTTATATGGAAGCAAATTGTAGGGAGCCTCTCTATACTATGCTTCCTCCATACGGAAAAAAGAAATGTAAGCACAAAGGAAACATCAAAATATACTGTAAATATACTGTTTTCTTAAGGGCAAAACATTTCTTGAGATTGGGGTGTTCAAAACATCCTGTGCATAATTGTTCTATTTTATAACCCATGAAGAGCTAGGCTAAGCCCTACATATTGATTTACTACTTCTTTTTCTCCATTTTACTTAATTCCTTGCAGGCTACTGAATGTATACCTTGTCTTCCCAATTTTATTTATGACATAGTTTTTATGTTTATACTTCTAAGGTCTGACATGCTCCATCACCCACCATTCTACAGTATTATTTAGAATGCAGCACGGACAACCAGCTGATCCCTGGAGGATAAAAAAAAAGAAATGTTCCTCTTTCCATCAATTATAGGAGAGGGTGTACAGAGATCAGTTAAATTCTGCTAACAGTTATTCATTCCTTTCTGGTGATCCACACGTCTGGAGATGCAAAATTATTTTTACTGCATAGGTGGATTTTCCTTGCCCTGTAAACCAAAAAACCAAAACCAAAGAAGTTCCATATTCAGAATCTTTCTGAATTCTCTAAAACCATCAATCAACAGATCTCACGCATGAATGTAGATATGCTTTGCCTTTCCCAGTCAATCCTATCCTCCCACATTCACTTCCTTTACCTGTAAAGCAAAGTTCATTATTCACCCCATATAGCTATTTTAGAAGTCATGAGAGGACACAACACCTGGTGCTCCAGCTTCATTAGTTTTGCAGTTTTAATTGCCAAGAGTTTACACTTCAAACGCAGTCCTAAGAATAAGTTATTTCCATGCCTAGCTCCCAGAGGAAAGGAAGAGAAATGTAGTAATATTTGAACATCATCATGACTGGAGTTGTTAAATTTGCTGACAGTCTAAGAAACAACTGTATATATACACAATCTGAGCTGAAGAAAAATTGGTATAGGAATAGATAAACATATAAAGTGGAAAAAAGTACTCTCTGTTGGATACTTGTCTCATCTTCTATGGTGGTATTTTTGCATTGGTTATTATCTTCCACATATAATTGAAAAACTGGATTAGGCCTATCCTAGAAATTATTTTTGCATAAGAACTATTCCGTAAGTCCATTAGGACAAATTGCTTTCCTAAGAATTCAAACGAGCTGCTCGAAAAAAAGTTACTTTTTGAGTGGCACATAATGATTTGCCAATAGAGTCAAACTTACCCACCCTGTATGCTCTTAGAATCATAGAATTGTTTGAGTTGGAAGGGACCTTCAAAGGTCATCTAGTCCTGCAATTCCCCTGCAATGAACAGGGACACCTACAGGTAGATCAGGTTACTCAGAGCCTTGTCCAGCCTGACCTTGAATGTCTCCAAGGACAGGGCATCCACCACCTCTCTGGGCAACCTGTTCCAGTGCCTCACTACCCTGATCATAAACAAAAAATGTTTTCCTTATGTCCAGTTTAAATTTCCCCTGCTCTAGTTTGAAACCATTTCTCCTTGTCCTGTCACAGCAGACCCTGCTAAAGAGTCCGTCCCCTTCTTTCTTATACCTCCACTTTAGATACTGAAAGGTTGCCATAATGTTTTCCCAGAGCCTTCTCTTCTCCAGGCTGAACAGCCCCAGCTCTCTCAGCCTGTCCTTACAGGGGAGGTGTTCCATTCCTTGGATTATTTTTGTGGCCCTCCTCTGGATGCGCTCCGAAACGTCCACATCTCTCCTGTACTGAGGATTCCACATCTGGACACAGTACTCCAGGTGAGTTGCTGGATGCAGTGCTGTTGCATCCAGTAACAGATATCTCTGCCTTTTAATAATTTTAAAAAGTTTGGACTTTTATTTATTATGGAATTTATTACTTTTATTTATTACAGAAGAACACAGTGAAAAACAAGTGATCATTTATACTCTTAGCTCAGTTTTCCCTTGCTGTCTTTGACGATGAAGAGTATCTTTAAGTAATAAGTACACCTCACCCATCACTTGAATGTAGCTCACTTAGCCTCTACACATGGATTATTTGCTTAATATTAAATAATCAAAGAGTGGCAGTGACAACACAACCCAAACAACATCATGATGCAAACAGTAAGGAATTATGGTAATGATAGTGTTTGGAAAAATATCACAAGATTGAAACATGGATGTGTAAATAAAACCAGGAGCCAGTCACAGAATCATAAGATCATTTAAGTTGGAAAGAAAGACCACTAAGATTATCTAGTCCAACCCTCAACTCATCACTACCATGTCAATCAGTGAGACACTCACACTTTTCTTGACAACCTCCAGGGATGGTGACTATACCACCTCCCTGGGCAACTTCTTCCAATATCTCACCACTCTTTCAGAAGAGTAAATTTTTCCTAATAAACAACCTGAAACTGAAAAATCTCTGGCAAAATTTGAAGCCATTACTTTTTGTTCTATTGCTCGACACTTGGGAGAAGAGGCCCTCACCTTGCTACAACCTCCTCTCAGGTTGTAATAGAGAATGATAAAGTCTTCCCTGAGCCTCCACTTCTCCAGACTAAACAATCCAGTTCCATCAGCCACTCCTCTTAAGATTTGCACTCCACACCTCTCCCCGGCTCCGCTGCCCTTCTCTGGACATGGTCTAGAGGGCCTCAGTGAGGTGCTCAAAACTGAATACAGTACTTGAGATGCAGCCTCGCAAGTGCAGAGCACAGAGGGACAATCGCCTCTCTAGCACTGCTGACTACACTATTTCTGATACAAGCCAGGATGCCGTTGGCTTTCTTGGCCACCTGGGCACACTGCTGGCTCATGTTCAGCTTGCTGTCAACTAACACCCACAGATCCTTTTCCTCTGTGCAGCTTTCCAGCCACTCTGCCCCAAGCCTCTCGCAATGCATGGGGTTTTTGTAACCAAAATGTAGGACTTGGCATTTGATCTTGTTAAAGCTCGTACAATTGGCCTCAGCCCATCAACCCAGCCTGTCCAGATCCCTCTGTAGGGCTTTCCTACCCTCAAACAGATTGACAGTTCCTCCTAACTTTGTGTCATCTGCAAGCTTACTGAGGGTGCGCTTAATCCCCTTGTCCAGATAATCAATAAAGATGAGTCAACATAATAATAATAAATAGAGTCAGTCCCAATACTGACCCCTGAGGAACACCACTGTGTCTGGTTGCCAGCTAAACTGGTCAAAGAAAATGGAAAGGAAATGGAAAGTCCACAAACCCCAGCAGATTTGCTGCAAACTTTTCTACATCATCAAAACAAAACCAGATGCTCTTAAAACAGGAAAGTACTATAAAGGTACAAGTCCTTAGGATTCTTACTGAGTATCAAACTGGTCAAATACGACATTTTGTTTCACGTAGACATACATGTACAAAAATAAACGTGAGCAAAACTCAGACAACTCAGGTAAGCTTAGGTTAAGAATCTAATGAAATACTTTTTTTTTCTCTTATACTACATGGGTTTAAATATTTTGTGCAAATCCCAGGGAATAGGTCTACAGTTTAAGAGACAGCTGCTAACTGTGGGTAGTCACTGGACTGATGTATCTGAAAGTTCCAGAGAACATCTAAAATTGATAGACACCTTAATCTAAACATTGGGAATTTTAACAAAAGACAGCATTTCCATTTTGCAAAGGCAATACTCACTCAAAAAAAAAAAAAAAATCATTTCAGAGTCAGTGTTCTAACTACTCCACAGCGGACATGATTACACAGATGGATATTATTTCCTGTTCCAGTTTATCTGCAATTTGAATATACAGTACTCATGCTTAATGAATTAATTAATTCATGGCAAGTCTCTACTTGGTTACACTTGTTAAAAGTCTTGCCATTGCAAAAGTGCATCAATCTAAATTAATCAGAGCTGTAGTAAAAATAAAGCCAGTATTATAATCAGAGAAACTGAACATTTCCAGTGCTAAGGCATTAAAGAAATCAAATTCTAAAATACACCAAACACTTCATTCAAATGCATGTTTCCTAAAACCACATTCTCAAATATACCAAGATTGTATCCTTATTAATACATTTATGCTAGCAAAGGATTAGATATCCTGATTACTCCAGCAAGATGAACATTATACAAAAAGAATACAACAGTATTGTTTTCTGTATAGTGATACCTCAAGAATCAGCAGATTTGTTGGCACCTTCTCCTTCAGCTTCCTGATAAGATCAATTTCCTTCACAATGAGCAGTGAGTATAAATTTCAGCAAAGCCACATTCAGTGAAATTAGACATCTGTGTTTTTATTTCATTCTTATACATACCTGATGGGGATGATATAGGAAAATAGGAGGAGGAACCGGAAAAGGTTGCGATACCATGGGCCTACAAATCCTTGCAAGGTTACCATAACAACTGATAATGCAACTAAAGCCAAAAACAGTGCCTTGGTCAGTTGATTCAACTCCAGGTCCAGCAAGCCAACCTAAAGGAAGAAGTAAAAATCAGGTACGTCACGTGTGTTGCTTTTTCTCATTGACTCTTTTGCAGTGCAAACAACTAGCTATTAGCGGGTAGTTTTCTTTCGTATCAACTAAAAAACCATGCACTTGTAACAAATAACTACATTTTGATAACTGAATTGATTGTTGTTCCCATGCTTGCATTTAATAGATGTCCCATGGCTCCAGGACAGTAACAACACCTGAATCAGCGTGAACCATCTCAGCCAGGCCCCATTTGAATGTCTTCATTTTAAACATATCTTTTCCCCTATCCTCTGATCCAGGAGAGGAACAGAGGAGGGGAAGAAAAGAAGATGAACAAATGAACAGAAACAACTTTCTTCTGTCATGTATGCAGCAAAAATCCTAGCAGCACATTTTATATTTGTAGGGTGGCTACTGCTTGTTTAGTGCTGGAAGATAAAAACACGGTAGAATCAAGAATAAATGGACAAATACAGCTGAGCATTATCTTGTTCATACAATGAGCTTGTAGTAACTTGTAGTTATATTCCCACACCAGTCTGTAAATCCAAACTTATCAAAACAATTTTTGATTACATTCTGAATAACTGAGAGTTTCATAAGATAAAAATGGTATAACCATTTTCAAACTAAAAAAGTAAAACGGAACTTCAACTTTTCCTGAGTAAAAAGATATTTAATTTAGAAATACTCTAGTGAAAACACTGAGTTGCTATATTTCATCCACTGTTTCCCATGAAAAAGTATTTTAAACTATGCAACTAAGACTCTCACCATTTCAATAATGTATACTGTAAGGTAAGTATTTATACTACACTTTTTGAGATGTTCTTGTAGTCAGTAAAATATGTGGGAAAATTATGTCAAGAGATTCCTAAGGCCCTGTCACAGATGCCCTTTTATCTCCAAGTCCCGCCAGTAAGACCAGTAAAACATAACACTTCCTTAGATAACAAACAGTCTGCAAAAGAACCATTTAAATATAGTTCTTAAAAATGTCAGCAATCTTGCTTATACATGGGCGGTCCCTTCCCTAGAGAACCAGGCAGCTGAAGACCACAGCGGCTGATTTATCAGCTGCATTTAGAAAGCAGCACAACGAGGACAAATATCTTGCAATTTCCGCTGCTTCAACTACTACATAGTTTATGCTTGAATTATTGAGAAAAATAGGTTTTTGGATTAAAATGAAGAAAAATTAAGCCAGGGAAGTAGAGCATGTTTCAAAGCCCAGATCTTTTTGCGTTGACAAAGGCAGCCTAAGTTTCAGGCCTCGCTGAGGATCAGATGAAGTCATTATTCATTCAGTCAGGGAAAAAAGACTCAATTACCTCAACCTAAAGATGCTATCAGTGAATGCAAAGTGCATATTTTACTCTATTCATCCAAATCCCATTAAAAAGTGAAAGGAATGATTTAATCTGGCCTTCCAGAGTTGGTCTTTTTTTTGTAATAAAATAAAGAATCACTGTCTTGCAATATGCATAACCACTACCTCACACTTTTTTTTCCTGCATCATAGTAGTGAAAGCCTATCTTTCCCCTAGCCCCAGTAATGTTCCCCCCTTCACTCCCTGTAAAAACCACACCCCATATGAGAAAGGAATAAAGAGCTTCTTTGGAAAGAATGCCACTTTTGGGACAGAAACATCAAATGTAGTTCACTGCACACTGATACGTAGCTAATTCAAAGCATTAATACCTTTCTAATTAATGAAGACACGTACATTTATGTTTGGAATCAACAAAAGTGTTTCTGGAGTGGTATGAAGAGGATAAAAACTTGATGATGAAAATTTTTCAGAGAACAAATCTCTTCTCCCAGAACATTTGTCTTTTTAATATAGAACATACTACTGCCTGTAGTTTTTTATCATTTACTATAGCAAGTGAAAGCAATTGCAAACCCCTGCTTAAAGCGGTAAACAGAAGAAGCTTTAGTAGAAATGCATTCTTCTTTTCTCAAAAACTTGTTATTATAATGTACTGAAATATACTTAATTCTGTGTCTTTCCACTTAGACAACTTCTGCAATCTAACCAATGAAACTATCAAATTATCGATTTTTCAAGTAGAAATGCATTAATATCTCTAAAATTCACCTCAATATTGAAAAAGAACATAAATGAACTATATTATTTTATCAAATCATCTGCATTATATATCATCCTTTTGAAAATAATCATAACCTGAACAATTATGACTGTTTGAGGAGCTCATGAGTTAAGAACTGGAGTAATTTTCCACATTTATTGCTGTTTCTCATACTAACAATTTTTCTTTTACTTGTCATAACATTTGTTCTGTTTGAAATAATTGTGTTAACAAAATTAAACACGACTGGAAATTTTAATCTCCAAGGGGAAATTTGTACATAATGTCTAAAACAGCCACAATAGTTTTGCAAAGGGGCTGCACTATGATAATGAACGCAATAATTGCCTGTATCATCTAAAATGCTACTAATGGCAACAACTGCAAATCCATTTAGCTCCTTTTTAATTTATGTGGGAAATTTTAAATAGCTAATGGTACTCAGTAAAATAATGGCTAACACCACCAGTAGAAAGTATGGCATTGTCTACTTCTACCAAATCCAAAAAAAGCTACCAGTTTTTAAAAACTAGTATTTGGAATCAGGAAATTATTAGAACACTACGCTTTGTGCTTTGGACTACAATGCCGAAATTATCATTCTATTAAAAAAACACCTTAATTAGCAGAAGTTGAAAGCAACAACAAATCTTTTTGACTTCTGAATAGAACTTGCACAGTAATATTGCTATTACTGCTCTAGGTGCTTAACTTCTAGGAAGGGTTTTGTTCTGAAGCTGTTATTGCAGTAAGAGAAAAACTCTAACATCAGAAGTACATTACTTGGAAATTTAGGAATATATGTATTTTTAATGCTGGAATACTAAAATGCAAACTTTGATAATTAAATGATACATTACTGACAGTAAAGATTTCTCACAAAGTCTAAACTGTAATTGAATTAAAATGACTGCACTAAAATGCACATGATACTTGCTGATACACTGTTGGTTTATTTTAAACAAAAAACCAAAACACCCTACTTAATACTAGCAAAGTATTAAGAGAGTACCATGGCGTCCCTGCCCTAAACTCCTCCACGAGGGTAATTTATTTTGGGAATCAGTCTGGTTCTGCACTGACAAACACCACACTGAATACAATGAAACTGCATGGTATATCTGACTTTGGTTTCAATTTGCACTATAAACATCAAAATGTTCCTTAGTATTCTTTAAACATGCTCTGAACTTTTACATTATTCAGACTGAATACCTATCAATTATTTATGTTTTCGTTAATTACAATTAATTACAAATGTTTTTTCTCTGGCTAAGAAAACTGTTTGATTCATAACACTTCTTCACTTTTAAAAAATGCGTATATAGATTAATATACACGGTTAGCTGCTTATATCTGAAGCTCTATGGCTTTTTTTCCAATCCGTTAAAATTCTTCTTATCATCCCTAGAAATAACAGATTACTAACCTGAGCTTAATGGTTGAATAATAAAAAAAAACCCATCGCTATGTGTTTACCTTAATTTTTGACATTATAAACATAGATCAAATTTAGAATCTGCAAATGTTTCTTCTTATTCCTCATTTCTATAGGTATTTCTGTGATTTAAATTCTTGGCTGCTCAGCCATCTGAGTGCTCACACTGGGCTAGCACAACTATCATTCATAACAAGTACAACAAGTGAATTTGTGTTTAGAAAACATCTTTCCTTAGTTGATTACACTCAGCTAATGGCATGACAAGTGTGTCCCTACAAGGTTGTCTTGATGAATGTAAAAAAAATTCTAAAACTTGCACCAGGTTTGTTATACTTTTATATCAGTAACTTACTCATTCTTTTATTAAGCAGTACTTACAAAGTAGGAAAAGCAAAGAAAACACTGAAATACATAAAGTGACCATTTAGTGAAAAATGTCACTTTCACATGCTTTTTATTAGGTTGATTTTCAGACTTCCTAATCACATGTTTGGTTGTGAGAGCAAACATGGCCGAAGCTGAAAACACCTTTCTGAAGCACTGAAAACATCTTACAAATTTTATTCCTTTTTGAATTAGAGCAGTAATTGTGGTGCTGCATGTGTCCGGGGAGGCGGGGGGAATGTTCTACTTGACTTAGTAGAACTGAAATAAACTTTAGCTATTTAATCCACTCCAGTGGTTATACAAAAGCAATAACCAGGAAACAGTTCATTTGATTCCAATAGCATTTTCTGTTTCCTGTGGCAGAAGTATATATATATGTATATATATATATATGCATTCACTAGCTTTAATACAACTTAATGTCACTTTAACCAAACTATTTGCACTATATTAATTCTGCAGGCTTCCAGAACAAGTTTTTATTACATTTTTAAATTCACCCTTCTGACTTGCTTACACTTACTTTAACAAGCTATTCATAACCTCATAACTACTTTTGAAATTTGAAATGAACAGAGTACTTCAGATAGAAATTTCTCTCTGTAGCTAGCTATCTATAATGCTAAGAGAAAACTGAAACTCCAGCATTTCCTTCCTCTGCTTCCTTCAGTCACCTATCCTGTACTGCCTTTCCCACGTATCTACGCTGTCAGTATAAGTATCTCGTTTGGATATTGAAAGTGAAACTTCAAATTCCTCTCCAGATTTAATGGTGCTCCCTCCAGCTCAGTGCAGTACACTACATAAACTGTAAATCAGATATATGCACAGCTTCACATAGACAGTGAACTCGGTTGTACTCATTTGGGCAAGTACTAGCATGGACTTCACAACATGCTTAAGTGTGCTTTCTCTTTCAAATGTGTTCTGACACACTAATGACTTATGGTACCTGTAATAGAACGTTATGTTTCAGCAGAGAATGAGAAACTGAAGGCGACTCATTCTTAATATTTACTTGACTATAAAATAACCCACTCCTCGCCAACACTTACACAGTTGGTCTACATTTAGCACTATCTCACCATCTCTAAATGTCCTTAAACTCCTATCTTTTTTTAAAATTAATCTGTATATGTAATAATGAAGCCAAACAACTATTCTTTGCTTATTTCAGTATTTTGCTCTAATTTGACTGAAGTCTAAAAAGGAAGAATTGCTGAAGTTAAAGAAATGCCATGTACAGTTTGGTCAGCAGAGGGAGCTCAAGACTGGCACTAGCACCTGGTTTAAGAAGCTCAGGTGGAGCAGTGCAGTACCAACCGTACCTGAACAGGGTGACCTGTATTTCTCTACAATCTTAACAGTCCAACAGTATGTACCCCCTATAGGCTGAAATGCTTAATTATATCGAGATGTATTTTAACAATTCAGGTTGAATGGAAACCACAGCATTTCCTTCTAAGCAAAAAGTTGTATTTCATATACCTTCATATAGTTACCATCTTTAGTCGACTATCTGTGAATGCCGTGTGACCATTCGTTCTCCATCCTCACTATGTATTTGTCACACACAATAACAGTGAATAAAAGCATCCACAGATGCTACTAAAAACTGAAAATTTTAATGGCTTCTTATACACTGGCACATTTATACAGGAATTGTGCTGTATTAGTCAAATACTAGCCTCTATTACAAGCTATCAGCTGTAAATATTTTTTTCAAGATGCCCATTAATTTAGAATAATTATTTCATTAATTTAAGCAAACTGGTGATATTGCAGACCTCAAAAACCAAAATAATTCATACAATGAAACTGTTCAGCATCCACTTTTTTAATTTAAAACAAGCACAGTAGCAGGTACTACTTCCTTGAAGAAAAATGATTATAAAGGGGATGAAATAGAAACTTTACTTTGCATAAATTTTGGGAAGTCTTAGTATATCCATACATCAAACCATGCATTTCAGTCAAAAAGTATTTTTCATACAGAAAATTGCACACTTAATAAATGGTATCAGAATCCTCTAGTTTTTTTCAAAAACATCTTTGAAATTAAGTAAACGCTTAAAACCACGTCTAAAAAGATTTTCAGCATTTGCTTACTGTTCTTAAAAAATAAGGAATTTATAACAACTCCTCACAAATCATCTATATTATAGTATAAGGAGAGATTATTACAGTTCTATTTGAAGAGTTCATCCCAAAACAGTTCTAGGGGAAGAAAGGTCAGAACTAAGGTTATCAAAACACACTTGTAAATTTGTTCATTATGGACTCTATTAAAGAAATTGAGCCAAGACCTCATTAAGTTTAAACTTGAACCAAGTTCTAACAATTCATTTTATCCCCAATTAACAGTAGGCTTAATAAAAGGAAGAAAAAGCATCTAACTGCCATCTTACTCAAAGTTAAATTGAGTAGCGCGTTTCAAAATTTATTTCCCTTTAAATTACATATATTGTATTTTATTAACGACATTTTATGATTCTAAGTAACACAGTACAGACAATACACAGATTATTAAAATGACTTCAGTATTCTGAAGATGGATTCAGCAAAAAATGCAAATAAATAAAGAAAAGCTGAAGAAGGAATTAAAAGATTCTGCAATGGCATTAAACAGCAATTCTTTTCCTGGTGGAGGAATCTCACTCCTTCTCAGCTGTGTACACCTTAACTCCATCTTCAGAGCTCTCTCAGCACAAGTCTGAAAGTTAACAGAACACAACCACAATCACCCAGGTTTCCCACAGGAAATCAAGTTTCAATAAAATAAAAACAACACAAAGCACCCCAGAGTGCCTCAATGCCTTTAAGGATGCTGTTCAAGAATGCAAAGAAACCTATGAAAAGGTAGCTTATAAGTTAGTTCATTTCTGAAGCCTTACAATTGGCTAACAGAATCCCAGTTAAGATCATTTTAACTGCATCAGTTTTTTTTTTCTCTCTCTCTTGTTATTTTTGAGTTTATACATCTTGTTCGTATACAAGCTGAAGAAATATTTTAAAAATGCCTCAACTTCATTTTGAAAAAAAAGTTGTGCATGCTTTTATTTGCAGTCAAAACGTACAGAGGAAGACTCATAAAATCATAAAGGTTGGAAAAGACCTCTAAGGTCATCTAGTCCAACTGTCAATCCATCACCACTATGCCTACTCAACAGTGTTCCAAGTGCCACAGCTACGCATTTCTTGAACACCTCCATCAAGAAGATGTTCTTAATATCCAACTTGAACCTCCCTGATGTAACTTGAGGCCATTCACTCCAGTCCTGTCACTAGTTAACTAAGAGAAAATGCTGACCCCCACCTTGCTGCAGCCTCCTTTCAGGTAGCTGTAGAGGGCAACAGGGTCTCCCGTAAGCTTCCTCTTCTCCAGACTAAACAATCTCTGTTCCCTCCTCCACTCCTCATAAGACGTGCGCTCCAGACCCCTCACCAGCTTTGTTGGCAGCCTCTGGACATGCTCCAGGGCTTTATGTCTTTCTTGTAGTGAGGGGTCCATAGCTGAACACAGTACTCAATATGCAGCCTCACCAGTGCTGAGTACTGAGGAACTATCACCTTCCTAGTGCTGCTGGCTGCACTATTTCTGACACAAACCAGGAAGCCGTTGGCCTTTGACACTGCTTGCTCATGTTCAGCCAGCTGTTGACCAGCACCCCCGGATCCTTTTCTGCTGCAATGCCACTCTGCTCAATCCTGTAGCAATGCATGGGATTGTTATAACTGAAGTACAGGACCCTGGTCTTCTTGAATCTCATATACAATTAGCCTCAGCCCATCAATCCAGCCTGTCCAGATCCCTCGGTTAGGACCTTCCTACCCTCAGGCAGACTGACAGTTCCTCCCAACTTGGTGTCATCTGCAACTTATTGAGGGTGCACTTACTTAAACCCCTTGTCCAGGTCATCAATAAAGATACATAGGTGCTCCAAAAGTAATGCCTCCTACTAATTTCCATGGAAACTACAGCAGAAACAAAGAGCACAACAACACTATTTGATAGAGCCAGTTCTCACCTATAAAACACTATTTTTCAACAGTCACCATCATTAGCTATGCATTTTTGCCAGCAGTGAACAACAGTCCACATGCTGCCTTTTTAAAAATCCTCACTAGTATAGGTGACCCACTATCACTGTTGCCACTGTTGAAATGCACCATCCACAACCTCAGTGTGCTACCATCCACTGACTGATCTCCATAAACGTTCAGCAAGCATTGAATGTCATTAGGACCCATCTTTTCTGCATGGAGGAATTCTATGACGAACCTTTGCTTCAGACACACTTCCATGTCAGACATAATTTTGTCAGACTGCCCCACTGCTGCCATCTGTTGCACAGCAACCCAATGCAACTTTACTGTCAACCTCCGCTATTGTACCAACACTATCTGCCTCTGACATGGTGGGCCACCATAATAAAATAGGAGGCATTACTATTGGAGCAGCCCTCATATTAAGCAGAATTGGCCCTAGTACTTATCCCCTAGGGAACACCACTAGTGACTGGTTGCCAACTGGATTTAACCCCATTCCTCAGTATTTTCTGGGCATGGCCATCCAGCCAGTTTTCTACCCAGCAATGAGTGCACCTGTCCATGGGCTTCCAGTTTCTCCAGGAGAATGCTGTGGGAGATAGTATCAAAGGCTTTACTAATGTCTAGGTAGACTACATCCACCACCTTTCCCTCATCCACCAGGTAGGTCACCTGGTCACAGAAGGAGATCAGGTTGGTCAAGCAGGACCTGCCTTTCATGAACCCATGCTGGATGGTTGGATTAGATGACCTCAGAAGTCTTCTCCAACCTTAATGATTCTGTTATTCTAATTCTAAGTCTGAGATGAAACACCCAAAATATGTCCACAGTAAATGTCCACAAGCACTTAAGGCATGGGGAAATAACTTCTCTCCGCAGTGTCTTCTCGATCAGATTTTATGTTCTTCTTCTTGTTATAATGTAAAAGCAAAGATTTTCAAGCTCAACTATGTAATAAGTTAGGACAAGAAATCTAGAAGTTATCAGCGTAATAAAATTAAGCTATATATTTTTGAATAAAAACAGCCTTCTGTAATGAATATCAAAATTTATAATAGAGGAACATTAACAAAAAAGCATCTGTTTAAGATGGTTCTTAGTTTTTCATTCAAAAAATTATATTATTCATAGTTTTCTAAGCTATTTGTACCTCCTGGTCCAAAGTAAACAAAAAATGTGTTTAGAACTAATTGTGTACAACATATTGTCTTGAAATGATTCTTGCTAGGATTAAGCAAACAGATAAGGTTCTGGAATGATATTGCCCAAGGTCTTATTCACTGATATCAGAAGTAATTCTTTGCCTTTCTGACGAAATGCTTGTAGAATTTGTAAATACACAGAGATGCATACATATTTAAATATTTTGAATTTGTACCTAATTAAAAATCTGTTTTTATCTACAGAGATATTTTTAAAATTCTTCTTTGTTCAGGCTTGAAAGCTGAAATTTACTATCAAATGTGTGATTAATAGGCGTATGTGTACATGCATGTGTATGCACCTACGTGTGTGGTCATGCTTTTTAAACAGAATCTCATCTGCAACAAATGAACTTTATATCATTACATTTTTTGAGATTTTTAACATAGTAATGTTTATCAGTTGAAATAGCTTTATTACTATTAGGACAACAATAACAAAAAGTCTTACAGCAAAAGTGAACTCCAACATCTTGTATTTCTATCTTGAAGACATTCTATGAACCATTTTCTTTCTTAGTGGTTTGTAAGCCTTCCCAATAGTTGGGAATTGTGTGAAAAGGTGCCTAGATTGACAGATAAAGTGAAAAGGTCTGTATTAATTTCCAAATAAAGAAATGCATGGAGTGGTGTTTCACTATGATTATACTCTAAAGTACCAATTAGAATGCATCAGAAACTAGAGCAAGTTGACACTCTACAATAAAGCAAATAATTTCCAGTTGGAGGGGCAGAAAATGTTAATATGCAATGTTCAAGACTACAAGAACCTTTGTAAAAGGAAGTAGCTAATAAGGTTTAATGATGCATGTCAGGAAGCCACAGTATGTAGGGAAACACAGCTGGCTTCATTTTGTAAACTATTTGATATACACATCTTTCTAGTTCACGATTATCAGCTGTGCAAGTGCCACAGGGGACAGTTTAGCCTTCAGAACAGGATATTCTTCTTGTTCTCTAAATTACAAGTAAAATACATTAATATAATATGGTGCTGTAGGCTAGCGCCCTGACAAAAGCTTATCAGCATACAAAAAGGATTAAAGAACTCTTCTGCAAGATTCAGTTGGAACAATCTTACCAGAATAAATGGGTTAAAGAACACTGAAATAATAAATACATTCATAATCTTCACACATTTTTTTTAATGTCAGGCTAAAAAGCCAGAAACAGCCATTAAAATAAACACAAAAATGCCATTTATATTAATTCGTGTCTTTTCATGATGTATTTATTTTAATATTAAATTAATATTAATAAAGAAATTATGTGTATTATTGATAGACTGCAGCTATACAAAGCAATCTGCATCTTGCTTTACTGCAATCCAAGTTGCTCAGAGTGACTGCAACATGCAGGTGACAGCAATTAGCAGCAGATGACAGAAGCACTTTGAATTTGTACCAGATGGCAGCTAAGGGTCATTGGAAGCTAGCAAACCTTCCACATGTAAACTGTTGTGTAGTGCAACTATAAAACTCCTGGAGTACATAGAAATGAATTAAGATTCTTGAAGAAAACTGGAACGTCTAAGTTAAATATAAAATATTATGCAGGGCGTTAAAAAAACTAAGAACATAAACTAATGTATTTGTTAAACAATTCAAACCCGTATCATACAGGAAGGGCTAGATAAATACTCTTCTCATTTATTTAAAGAATAAGAAAGTGAATTCATGCTTTGATGTAAAGGGATAAAGAAGCACAGGGAAGATGCATACTTGCAATATAGTGCTTTGTGCTTTAAGGGGAACCACTTCACACTTGTGCCCAATGCTTTCATGAATATTGCTTCACAGCTGAAGCACAAATAGGTGCATCTCATTCTAAAAGATTAATCCCACAACCGCATCCCTGAGACTGCAAATGGACACAGATTTGAGTTTTCTGTTTTACTTTTATTTTTTAAGTGCAGTTTGAGAGAGAGGTACCCTAGCACTGATCATAGCTCTGTACTAGGTTACTAGTTTACTGTATAAACTTATCCAATCCTACAAACAAGTCAAGATGATTTAAGCGTAAAGAAGAAAGTAATGATACATAAATATACAAAACGCACAAGTTAGAATGAGAGATGGCCATAAAACCAGAGAATGTTCAGACAAATTTGATGGCAAGGTATTTGAGTGATGTGTTTACAGAAGACCAGTGAAATGCACTCAGCTGCTTGTGGGGTGTCTCTTCTCAACCCTAAAAATGTTAAGAAATAATTCATACATTGACAAGCTGGAGACAACAAAAAGATAGCCGAGCATGACAAATACAATTTGCACTGAAAGAAGTTGGAACAGGAAGACAACAGTAAGAGATGGTTTAGGCAGGAAACAGCTCACAGAAAATGCAGACAAGATTGAAGATGTGAACCAGGATCACGATTTTCACAGTGTGGTTGCTCAGTGGGTGAAAATGATCCAAGAAGGTATTTTCCATGATCAATGAACTGTGACAGATGAAGACAGATGAAGTTTGATAACTTCAGCTTTATCAAAGAATTAAACTTTCTTCTTCACAAAGGTGCTGCATGGTCAGAGAGACAAGGATGCGTCCCCAAGATCTGTGGGGAGTTGAAGGAAAGTACTGGGTAGATGGAAATACTAAAATATTACAAGACTGGAGCTGGTAGTGTCACACTGAGAACAATGAACAGGACGTAGCAGGCAATTAACACACAGTGAATCAAAAAAACCGACAACAATAACTTAAAAAAAAAAAAAAAAGAAACTGCCCAATCACTTTCAAACTTAAACTAGAAAAAGTGCTCTATGATAGGAGGAAGAAAAAAGCTTATCCCTCAAGCCCTAAGGCAACAGTAAGAATTTTATTTTCAGCTGAGTCATCTATCTTTGTTTTCACAAAACAAAATATTTCAGCAGATTCCTTAGAGACTATGAGATAAAGAAAAGATTCTATAAAGTCTCCACATAGAAATGAAATGGAACTCTGTTTTGTATAAACAGTGTTTTAGGATGCTTTCCAAAAGATAGGACAGGAAGGGAATTAGCTAAAAATATGAAGAGCAGTCAAATCTTTGCAAACTAATCCACAATCTAAAAATCTAAAACACAACAATTTTCATCCAGAAAAAGCTGGAATGCTGATTCTAATGCAAAATTCACAGGTTTACACTCTGAACTGAGGTAGAAATGAAGGAAAAAAATCATACTTGTTATGAGTATGACAAACCTGTTACTTTAATCAGCTACGATTAATATGTTCAACCTACATAAAAACAAATACTGTGTCCTGATATGCACAGAACTTTCCCTCTAGATATGCATCACTGTAGACTGAGATTTCCACTGTAAACTGAGTCTCTAGAACTCAGAAAATCAGATTTCGCCTTAATATATTAAAAAAGTCCATGTATGAAAAAATGCTTTTCTGTGTTTGTGCTAGATATAGAAACTTGCCAACTAAGCAATAATATCTATAAAACGTTCAAATAAATGACACAAATCAGATTCATTTATTTCAAAAATGCTAAACCAACCAGGTTTCTGCAAGATACTAGCTTCTGAAACTTCAGAAAGCCATCTTTCACAATGATTGGAAAAAAAAAAAAAAAAAGTCCACAATTAATTTACTTTGAACATATTCATACAAAAGTTCATCTCTATTCTTCCTCATATAATTCCTCCCAACAGCCAAAAAATATACATAACATTAGTGACAACTGTGCTACATTGCTGTTACAAAAACAAAACAAAACAAACCAACCACTAAATACACAGAACACAATCCTAATGGAGAAAAAAATGTAATGGTGTATTTCCACAACTCCAACACTTTGGTTTCCAACATTTTGGCTTGCACTGCTGCCAGCACAGACTCACAGACAGTGCATTATGAAGGTGGTGCAGTTCTATGCAGTCAGATGAGTATTCTCTAAGTATCACCTGAAAGCCAGAGCCTATTTGCCCTTACCCTCTCCATCTCACAGCAGCTGCTTTTAACTAATGATGTGATTAACTCTGAAATGTAACAGAACTGTAAGGATCACCACAAGTGAAAAAACAAACTCCAGTCACTGATTAGCAGCAGTGGAGGAGGCAGTAGAGAGGAAGTGGCCATGGACTGCCTCTTAACAGCTCACTGGGACAATCAATATGCCAATAGACAGCAGATCTTCTGCATTATGTTCTGCAGAACCACAGTATTTCAAATGGATTATATATTTCACCAGAAATGATTTATTTTAGCCTAGTTTGCTATAGGTAAAATATTTCTGGTGAAGAAGCAAAACACTATTCCATAAATTTATCTATTTCAAAATAATTGGTTGGAAAGTTTTGTGAGAATAATCTGTTGTAGAGACCACTACAGAAACTCTGTACTCCATGACTGATCCTTCCTCAAACACTGGCATGAAATGACGTTGAGCTGCTGAGCTGAATTTTAACTTACTCAAATTTAGATTTACAACAACAACAACAAAAAATTCAAACAACTTTAAATAAGAGTCTCCAAAATGGGGAAGTGAAATGTCTTGGAACATCAAATAAAAATCTTGGTGAAAACAACAAAAATATAGGTCTCCAATTTATCTATGGCTTATGGCTAATCTTTTCAATTCTGAAGCATATAATCTTTTGTTCTCCTGTATTCTTATAGGAGATAATGGAGTTAACATTAAAGGAATTTTGCAGCTACAAACACTATCTGAGGCTTAGTGAATTAATGGATGAGTTTGCCACTAACTCCAAAATACTTCATAAACCCAGAAATTTACCTGCAGTAATGCCAGAATTCTAACTACCAAACCCATTCCCCTTGCTTGTTCCCCCTCTCCCTCCCATTATTATTTCATAAACAAAGATATCTAGGTTCCCTAGATAAGCTCAAGAAAATTAAATACATATATACGTATACATATATAGATAGATAGATAGATAGATAGATAAACATACGCACACTCTTGAAATAAGATTCCATTCAAAACTGATTTCAGTACCAGTAATTTAATAGAAGTTCAAATTTTCTAAGTGATCAAAACAGATGAATGCCTGTGCAGGGTGTTCTCTTGTTCTGAGTTTGAGCCTTCATCTTATAACTTGCTGAAGAATATGGGCTGCATTGCTTAATAAACAGAGAAAAATCAATGATAAATGATTCACCAGAATTTTCACTAGCTATGAGCTACCGTGGTATGGTATCATTCAGTGATATTATTAATGATCAAAGATGTACAAGTTAATACTTCATTGCCACAGCAGTATCCTATAGAGTTATATAACAATTATTTTGTTTAGAACTACCTTATATACTGTTGCATATATATATATATACTGTAATTTGCCTTGCAGTAGGATGTAAACAGAAAGTGACGCAGAAGTGTTGCTTCAGCATCCATTTCTCAGCAATGTACTGTACTATGCTCTTTACTAAAAAATTATAGGTAGCCAGAAAAGATGCACCACATGACTTAACATACCAGTTTCACAAAATGTTTAATTGTTGTTTTCAGAACAAATTGGAAGTTACGGCACAAGTTATTCTGGGACTCTAATTTGTGAACTGGCAGCAGGTCAGAACATGGGACAACTTATTCTCTGTTCCAATCATACAATATCGAAGTAGATCAGCAAATGATGATCTAATATTACTTTCTGGGTGCCAAGGAAAATTAACATCAGGTTTGCTCTGAGGCTACAGACATCATCACGTCCATGCAAATCCAACAGTAATAGCACTTCATATATACCAGTACTATAACCATTAAGCTGGACAAAAAGCAAAGTCCAATACCTTAAACAGAGTTGTTTACTTTTTTTCCCTCTCATCTTGCATGCCTTGGTTTCCCATGTGTAGTGTTACCATTCTACTACTTTTGGAATATAAAGAAAACAATTAAAAAAAAACAGTACTAATGGAGTTAATGGATGTTACAGCTGGACTCCTCTCAACAATTTACTAAATGTTCTGGGAATCTGCGGAGGTCCCTGCTGACTGGAAGCTAGCCAGCATTAAACACATCTACAAAAAAGAAAAAAGAGAAGACGCGCAGAAAACAACAGACCTGTTACTCTAACATCAGTCCCTGGAAAAGATATAGAGAAGATTGTCCTGGGGATTACTGAAAGATATCTGAAGAACAAAGCTATCATCGGGCATAGTCAATGTGGGCTCATTAAGGGAAAGTCCTGCCTTAGCAATTTGACCTGCTTCTAGGACATGAGTGTGTAAATTTTCGGCTCACTTGAGTCATATTAAGAGAACAATTATTTTGGGCCATGTGTAAAATACATAATATCATTAATGTATATAAGTAACAACTTGTTTAAAAATATATTTATTAAATCATTTTAAAAAAGACAGCAACAAAAACAGTGGGAAATTTGACATTGTTTTGTTTCTGCGAAACTATTGAATACATCATTCTCATTTGATGGAGGTGGCTGCCATTCTTAGTGAGCTCTCAGGGTGTTCGTCAGAGATTTTTGATGACATTTTACTCTTCCTGTGCTTCATCCTTGAAAATTATTTGCTCACAAGTGTACGTACTGCCAAAAAGTGACAATATGAATAAGGTATGCTAGTGAAGCGAGGGATATTTTTCTCTGGCAAGATAGTTTTTATAGAAATCTGATAAAGAGACATGATCAAATTTTTGAGTTGAATACCTGATTGCAACTCTATCCATTTCACTTGAAAATTTATCTGTAATACATTTATGCTGACCGAAAATGGAGTCACAAATATAACAAAAAATTGATGGCTTTTTTCTGTAATCTTGAAACCTATTCTCAAATTTCAGTATCAAAAAGGAAAATAAGGCTGCATATTCACTCATCAGAGCACTGTGTTTAGCCAATGTTATCAAAATGCAAATAATTACTTGCCACCACTTGAGAGGTAGTGCTGCACCCTCCCTACGTACTGGTTTCAGCCTAGACAATGCCAACCGCATACTGATGTTGGGTTGTTGCTGAGCTATGGGTACATGTCTGTCCCAGTCCCAAGCCACTTAAGGGGGAAGAGCCACCATCATGATGGCACAAAGCAAGGAGAGGGGCTGCAGTATGGGCTGCGCTGGGCTAAATCCAGACTGCGGGTTGGACATGCCTGT
The DNA here is from genome assembly GCA_016647715.1 of Pavo muticus. Classification (NCBI taxonomy): domain Eukaryota; kingdom Metazoa; phylum Chordata; class Aves; order Galliformes; family Phasianidae; genus Pavo; species Pavo muticus. The sequence continues at coordinate 1,671,936 of JACDJE010000104.1, forward strand.
CATGGAATACGGCATCCACACGGTGGATGAACAGAAGGCAGTGAATGTAATCTTCCTGGATTTTAATAATAGTTTTGACACCGTTCCTCACAGCATCCTTGTGGAGAAATCGTCCAACTGTGAGATGAATAGGTTCATGCTATGCTGAGTGATGAACTGGCTAAATGGTAGAGCTCAAAGTGCTATACTGAATGGAGGTACATCTTTCTGGCTGGAGGTGGTCACTAGCATTGTTTGCCAGAGCACAATTCTAGAGCCAGTTCTATTCAATGTTTTTATCTATGACCTGGATGCAGGAGGCAACTACATCCTACGCACATTAGCTGATGATATTAAACTGGGAGGTACTGTTGACTGATTGCAGAGGGATCTAGATACACTGGAGTGCTGGGCTATCAGCAATGGCATGAAGTTTAACAAAGCAAAATGTCAGGTGCCACATCTGGGAGGGAGCAGTACCAGGCACAGGTACTGAGTGGTTGGAGAGCATCCCAGCAGAAAGTGACCTGAGAGTGCAGGTGGCAGCAGGGTCAGCATGAGCCAACAGCATGCCTAACAGCCAAGGAGCAAACTGAATTTTGGGGTTAATTAAACACAGCACAGACAGCTGGTCAAAAGAGGTGGTTATCACGCTATATTTAGTGCTGGTGCAGTCTCACCTTGGATACTGTATGCAGTTCTGAGCTCCACAATATAAAAAAAAAGGTGTTAAGGTACTTGAAAGCATCCAAAGGAGGCACCAAAGCTGTTAACAAGGCTGGAAGGCATGTCCTGTGAGGAGAGACTAAGGATACTTGGGCTGTGCAGTCAGGAGAAGAGGAGGCCTGGAGGTGACCTCATTGCTCTTTGCAGTTCCATGAAGAAGGGGAGCACAGGGAGATGCTGGGCTCTGCTCCTGTTCACTCATGGCAGAATGAGAAGAGCTGTGCCAGGGAGGGTCAGACTGAGCACTGAGAAACATTTTTGTGCTGTGAGAGTGGTCAGACACTGGAACACGCTTCCCAGAGAGGTGGTTGATGTTCTGTGCCTGTCAGTGTTCAAGGGACACTGGGACAATGTTCTCTCATTAATATGCTTTAACTTTGTTAGCCCTTAGATGGTCAGACAGTTGGACTGACGACCTATGCCTCCAACTCTTCTACTCTAAAAAACCTGTAACAGTGAATACTTTTTTTTTTTTGCACTCAGTGAATACTTTCCACCTATGTACTCAGAGGCATCAAGATTTTCAGTCTTTACTGAGACACTGTTCTCCACTTGTAACGTTTTTTTGTATAGTTTTAATACAGTGATATAAATGCACTATTTGTTCTAGTTTTCTATGTATAAATGAAAACATCGGTTCCACCATGTGGAACTACACTTTCTCCATATTAGTCATCCAATGATTGAAACATCTGGTTCCACAACTCTGCTATTTCAGTTCATGGAATTATTGGTAACGATAGCAGTGAGCAGTACTCCTTCTGGCTGTGAGTAAAGAACACAAAGTTTGCTTGTGGTTTGATTCCTGGAAACTGTCAGTAATGTTTGGCAGCACTGCAATGCTCTAATCTGGGTTTTGGAATAACAAGGGTGGCTCATCTGCCATTCAGCTGTTCCTTTTCAGTCTTTTTTAGGAATGACATCTTTTGTCCTCTTCCTTATCTAACACTGTTCCATCCATCTCACTAACACTCTCTAGCCCTTGGGGCTAGAACAGCGGCAGCGCTGTTCAGTTGTCGCTGCAGTGTTATTAACACACCAAGGTTCTCCCTCCTCTACTTCCCACCTTGTGAAACATTCGTTCTTTTGTGCAGATAAGAGTATATCAAGAGAAAAGCACCAAAGCTATATTTCATGCATTTTCCACACGGCCCAATTCCAGTAGCTCTCTCTTCCTCTGACAGAGATTTCTTTTACTTGTCAGGAAGCTGGTGTTCAGGTATTTTTTGGATTGAAGCTCTAGGCAGAAGGGACACAAACTCAGTTTGGGCACTACTTAATGCAGGAAACAGCTTTCCCAGTTTCATCCTACACAGAGAGGACTTTTAGGAGGATTAAGCACAGCAGACCATACTCCAATAAAAAGCAATATATAAACCCTTTTCTCTTTCTAAATCCTTGAAATTTGTCATTAGGAGTCAAGTAACATTTTTTCAAGGTGGTTCTGCTTTGTTTCTCTCTACTGTATACAACCAGAGCAAGCTATTTCATTCCCCCAATTCTCAAATCAACTATCAACAATATTAATTTTCCAATTTAATAACAAAACTGTACAAGTTACTGGCCCTTATGCAACACTGTAGCAGCAGAACTAAGTCACTGTGTCTCTGAGGCTCTTCTCAAGTTCTCTAGGTAACAGCAAACTTGTTTGTATTATCTGATGGTGCTCCATTCGGGCGCTTAACTATTTTTAGCTACTTCCAGTCTCATGGGTGACTTTTTAAAGAGCAAACAAACAACAAAGGGAGAACATCAGAACAACATCTATTGATTAGAATAAAAGAATTTGCAAAATCAGCAAAGCACTAGACATAAGATATGTAGATTCTAGATTACAGGCAAGACAAAAATTTTGGAAAAAAATAAAGTGTTATTATTTTAATGAACACTGAATACTTACTACCAAGTTTTGTGACTGGTGTTAAAACAGAGAAGATGATGTAGGCTTCCATAGTAACACCAGAAGAAAGTGTTTGAATGCTGCTAAAGATTAGCAATATAAAAACTATTTTTGTACTATTCTAAAGCACAGCAGTCATACTACATTCTGTATCTCCTTCACAGACATTACTTATTTCTCAGCAGTTTTATTTAAGATGATATCTATTCATTTTAATACATTCTAGTATATGTTCTAAAAAACTGTTCATTACACAGACCAAGTTATTTTACTGTTTCTATCTTAGTACACAAAATATCTTCCTTCAAATTTGGTTCTTCCACATCCAAATACATATATCTATGTGTGCATGTGTGTGTATACATATATTTAAAAACTTTAGCCCCCAAATCTTTTCTACTGATGGAGAAAAGTCACCTTTTAAGATGACTATCCTAACATTGTTGCTTTTATTGAAAACCAAAACAGCAAAAAGCAATTCTAAAATCGGATAGCAAAACAAACAAACAAAACTATCGTGCACTTTAAATAGGTAAGAATGAGCGAATACTGAAAAATGCCATACTAAATAAATAACCTTAGTTTGTTAATTTCCCTCTTGGTTAATTAACACCTGTATATGACCTTTAGCACTGACAAGTCCAACTTTATCCAGAAAGCCAAAGTTTAAGAATATCTGTCCAAACAGGATTGATTACTGATTACAGCATTGTGAAGAACACAATTCAACCTGTTTGTATTTATTAAGAGGATGGAACTGTGTTCCTGAGTAAGCCGTTGTGACTATCAATGAGGTAGAAAGCATAGAGCCATTACACCATAATAACAATGATGCTACCATTTCTAAATTTATATAAAGCACAATACATTCATTATTTTAGACTGAAATTAAACCTTGCCAGAAATCATTTTTCTTTATGTTGCTTGGAATTAAAAGCATATTAAACTGATCCCTTAGGAAAATTCTCTTCTATCTTTGTGTTTTTTCAGACCATGTCTGCATCCTTAGGCGATGAAACAATTTCTATAATTGTAATAAAAAAACCCACAAAGTGTTGACTTTACGTTAAGAAAATTGTTGCTTGAAAGACTAAATACTTCAATAAACACAATAAATCCTTCTAAGTCTAACACACAGAAATCACATGCTTGAACAGGTACATTCTATACTTTTTGATACAAAATTTTGCTTAAACTCATTTCAGCTTTAGCCTTTCGCTAAAAACTCTTTAATAGAGCTGGCCCGCATCTCTACATTTTAATACTGGCTTAGCATGTATACTTAAGGAGGAAAATGAAAAAATTGCCATTAGAAAAGCTCAGTTCATAGTACAAAGTACAGCAGTGCAGTTACACTGCAGTAAGAAAGACAACTGAAGCATTTACTTTACAATGAATATTTCAACAAAGAGAGGCATAATGAGAGTCATTTCTGGAGATATCTTGCCATAGAAGTTTCAGTATGGAAACTTCAGTAAATGGAGAATCCTAGATCTCCGTGTTTGCTTCCTCCCAGCTACACATATTCTGAACAAGAGCATATCAACGCATTTCACAACAAAATCTCTAGAATATTATTTTCACTTTTTTTCCCCGAAGTGAGAGAACTGCAATTTAAAACAGCTCCAAAACAGTATTTGGAGCAAGTGTTTGTTAAAGAATAAGATAAGGCAGACTTATTTCCTCTGGACTTTGCAGTAATAATATGAGCAGCAATTCTGATTTTGTTTCAGCAACAATTAGGTGCAAATTTTTATTTATTTAATAAACATTTGCACGTTTAATCTCTCAATTGTAATATCCTTCCTGATCTCAAGGATGGTTTTACGCTCCATCAAACATGTAAACATTATCATCAGGCTTGAAAAAAAAAACACGAAGTATGAGTCCCTTTCCCAAAGGCACAGAGAAAGAATGAACTGGCTTCTGCTGTTCTCCTTGTAGTGCCAGCTAGGACAGAATATTATTCATAACCAATAAGTGTCTTACGTTATAGAAACATGCAAACTGATCTCACCCGGTGGTAGAAGATGCAAACACAGAAGGATGTTAATTCCACAGAAAAGTAGAATTAAAAATGCATGTTACAAAATGTTCATAATTATTTTCTATACCAACACATATTTTTATTACTTACTCATTTGTCATAGCAGTGTTTTAATGTTTTCAGTTCCCAAATCCATCCTTGCTAATTACACTACTAATATGGACATTCTGTCCATAGATGGGGAAGAAATCCTCACCAATTGGTACACACAAGACTCATTTACACTTTTACAAAGTAATGTGAAAGACAGCTGACACAAAATGGAGGAAACCCAAATAGCAAGTAGGCTCTACAGAATGTGTTCAAATTTTTGAAATACTCTATAGAACTACCAAGGCAAAGACATTTAACCAGGTACATGTACTATATACCTTAATTTTTTACATTTAGTAGCTAGCTATAAGCTATACCATCTCTGAGAAAGAAATAAATGTATATTCAGAATACCGCATATTTTAACAGTACAGTCCATTGGACAATAGATGAGTAACATTTATTTACACGAGCAGCATCTGTCTCAGTGGCAGATTAAATGCTGTACGATACCATGATTTCTAATTGTTCTCAAGCTGATACTACACTACATTCCAGAAGATGTTACTAGAATTTGACTGTGTGTGTTTGTACAGAATATTTTGCTTTAGTGATTCATGAAAATTCCAAGTTTATTTGCATTGCCATTGTAGATAAAAGACCAAGTTTTAGATGTTTCTAGTCATAATTTTAGGGCCTTATGCAAGTAATGGTGGTAAGCGTACTGTCCTAATGCTAAAAAGCATGCCGCATCTTGTCAACATGCCACTGGACCTCTTTTTTGTACGTTTATTTGCAACTTAATATTAAGTTAAACTTAGAACAACTGTTTCAATGCTAGTAGTAATTTAGAAAAATATTTGGAACAGATCCTGTTATCCTTTAGCATACTTCCCAATGTGAAATACTCATGTGAAAATTGCAGCAAATATTTACATGGAGCACATCTCCAGAATCTGTTTAATTCCAGGAAAGCATGTTATATTCATGCATACTGCCCTAGGTATCAATTTTCTATATTAAATAATTTCATTTTAAACACCTGTATTATTTACTAGTCAAAATTTGTTCAGAATTCTCAGAATTCTCTTTAGTAAAAGGCTCCTCTTTGTATCAGATAGAAAAGAAAGTAATTATGAACCATCATCATTCTACTTCAATTTTAGTCTATTATTTTAAAACATATGTTACATATATCAAAATAATAAAAGGACATTTTAAGCCATGTGATGGTATATATCACCCATCTCTGTCAATGAGACATTTATAAGCATCTCTATTAGAAACACAAATCAATACACTCAGGGGAACGATAACAACTGCTTCAAGCAATTTGTATTATCATTTCATTTTTGACATTCCTACTCAAAGTTATCTACTAGGAATGGTGCGAAAATGGCAACCTGTCAATTATTATTTTTTTTTTTTTAAATCTCTTGCAATATTTTTTTTCCTCTCAAAATAATGAAGTATCTTCCTACTAAACAGAGGTCTCGGTTGAAGGATACAGCCTAATGTTCTGTAATATTACGACCTCCCCCAACCTGACTTGAAACATTGCTGATGAAACTAACCATTTCCACTGTTTTGAACTGAAAGAACCTTGTACACAGAGAAGCAACCAAACTTCTAGTATTTCTCCAAAAGATACATCTCTTGAAGATGTCTTCACTGCTTACAAAACTAATAAAAACTGCTGCAAAAACATTCTAGGTACTCACTGAAACCTCAGTTATCTCACTCTACTTTTATCTGGGAGCCAGCATAAATTTTAGTAGCCTGTTATAAATATTCTTTACAATTCCTGTGCAGTTTTTGCCAAATATTTTATGGTTAAAAAAAAAATCTGAGAGAAGTGAAGTGGGATCCCATAATCTGCTTTGACACAGAAATACAGAAGGATGTACGTTTATATTTGAAAAGAATATATTTTCATTAGTACCCGTAATAGGCCTAGCTAAAGGAAAAATAGTTTTAATTATGGAATGAGACTGAGGCAGAATTCACTTCTTACATCAACACTCAATTCAATCCAACACACACCACATGCTTTAGAGCATGCAGGTCTTTGCTTATAGGTACATCTATTTATGTTTTATGGAAATCACACAGTAAGACTAACTGACCTTATTTTTTGGATTGGATGTGTTCATTACACTTCGAGTTTCCTTCCCTGTGTAGATGACAACACCAATTACAGTTCCTGAAATACAAAGAAAAACAGAGGTGCCAAGTAGTTAAGAAAAAACGGTCTGAATTAAAAGCAGCAGTAATTTACAATCCTTCAAACAAATCAATTGTATAAAACAAACATGTATGCAGTATACATAATATTGTGGACGCTGCTTTTGCAGAATTTATTATAAAGGATTGTTATAACTTCTTTAATTAACATCCATATTTTCCATATCCATATCCATTACTATATGCTTTCATTCTTTTCAATGAAAATACAAAAATCTAAATGTAGCTGGTTAAAGACTTGCATTTGAACTGAAAGTTTTCTCAACTTCTTTCCTGAAATTAACGAAGCATAAATAACTGTCCTTCAAAAACAACAAAAAATGAGTACAATAGTGCTGAATACAACTGGACTAGATGATCTTAGTGGTCTTACTGGTCTTTCCAACCTTAATGATTCTATGATCATATGCAAATTTCTAGCTAGCTCTGTCATCTATCATGATATAACACCCAGTTCACTCAATTCATTACTTTTACTCCCATACATACTCTCATTTTTATTAACATATTAAAAGAATTCTCTAGTTCCAATCATCTTGTTGATTTTTACTGGATGTTCTGTGAAAACTGGGTTTCAGAATCACTGAAAGCATTTCTCTATTAACTAAAAATGCAGATTTTTACTACTGTTACATTTTTACTACTGTGCATCTCACATGCTAGTATAAATAAAGACTATTTCTATTCCTTATTTTCAAGTGATAAGAAATGGTTTAATGTTATTACAATGTTATTACAAACAATGTGGTCATTTTTGTCATCTTAATGCTATAAACGAATAATTAACATGACTTGTTGGAAACACCAAGCTCAGCTGGCTCTAAAACGTCTAGAAGTATTACACTTTCAGCTGACATTAACTTAATTTGGCTTTGGAACCTCAAGACAACATAAAAGATCTGTTATCATTGTTGCTACAACATAACAGGCCATAAAAAAAATGAAAAAATAAAAGGAAAACAAGATGAAGGTTAAAGAAGGGAAGTTTCATTTAATCGAGAATGAGAATGCCACTGAAAATTTTGAATCCTTGTACAAAACATCAGTGACTGTAAATTACATCTTCTGAACCACTACAATTTTTTTTTTCTATCATTCTCCTCTCCATATTAAAGCTTTTCCATAAGAATTCCCTTGACACCATTTTCCCCAAAGCTAGCTTGCCACTGCTGACAGAGAGGGAAAAAAACCTACAAACAAGCAAAAAGAAATCCAACTGGTCTCAAACCAATGTCGATATCAGTTTGGGACGTTTCAGCTTGGAGGGATTTTGTGAGCTCACCTCTGTCCAGCTTTCACAGCATGCTGGATTATAAATTACATGGCATCCCCCCTACACGCAATCTAGCGTTGTCTGGCTTTGGAACTGTTCAGCTAAGGAAAAGCTGCTGAGGACTCTTCTATTTCTCACGGCAAATTCCTCAATAAGTTACATTTGTCTGGGCTGGTGCAGTTCAGGGAAACAAACTGTCCTACCTGTTTTTCATTCTGCTTCTTGAAAAGTTAGTTTCAAAGATGAAAGTGAGATAAAAACCAGTCTATTGAATTTTCTTCGTAACTTTGGCTAAAACAGACTTGCCGCCCACACCCCATCAGGATGAACTGAATCCAATTCAGGGTCTCTGGAAAGATACCTGTCCTACCAGGGTAAAAACAATGACCATATTGTTTTCATGTACGGACTTCCATGAGAAATGGCAAGCAGTGGTTGATAAGGGTGAAGTGGTTAATGAAGAAGAGAAATGTTAGGGGAGATACAAATGGAATAAACTTGCTGAAGGAACTGGGCTTGTTCAGCTTTGAAAAGAGAAGGCTGCAGGGAGATCTCATTGCGGCCTTCCAATATTTAAAGGGAGTTTATAAACATAAGGGAAATCAACTTTTTGCATGGGTAGATATGGATAGGACAAGGGGGAATGGTTTTAAACTGAAGGAGGGGAGATTTAGATTAAATGACAGAGTGAAGTTTTTTTTTTTTTACTGAGAGAGTGGTGAGGTGCTGGAACAGGTTGCCCAGGTTGTTTAAGGCCAAGCTGGATGGGGCCCTTGGCAATCTGATCTAGTACTTGATCTAGCAGCTGACAACACTGTCTGTAGCAGGAGGGTTGGAACCTGATGATCCTTGAGGTCTCTTCCAACCCAAGCCATTCTATGAGTCTATGATTCTATGACTGCGTGCCTGGATAAACTAATAAAAGAAGACTTGTATAGAATTAACAAACACCGTTAGGCACACTCAGAATCCACTGCAAGTTCATACTATACTCACAAGAGTATAAGATCTTTTGTCACAAGACAAAAATTATGTAAAGTATATGAAAACAAGAGACAATTGAAATTCATTAAAATCCTGTGGAATGTGGCACAAAGTAGTGCTTTTTACAATTGTGCAGCTATACAAATTGTTCTGGTTTTAACCAAAGCAACTTTGCAAGACTGACAATATCCACCCAAATGACCACATTTTTCCATTAATATAAATAGTATCTCAGCAGGTCTCTCAGAAAATAGAATTATATTAGCAGTTTGAAACACACTGGTAAATGGAGATGAAAAAGTCCACACTGTTGTGGACCTTCTGAGGCTTTTTAGAATTTAACTCACTTTTTTATTTCACTTTTCAAAAGGGAATCTACCAAAACTTTCAATAAATACATCACCACAGTCAGTGAAGACAAACAAATTTTGTAATGTAACTGAAGATAACACAGTAACATAAGAGGTTTTCAAAATACTTAATGGTTTAAATTAAATGGTTATAAATTTATTTCTTCAATGATGTTTTTTACTTCATTAAAAAAATAAGTCTTCAGTAACCCACAATTCCATTCCTCCAGGCACTATTATTAAAACAAAGGGCAAAATCTGAAGGAAAACAACTGAATATTCACTTATTTTGAAGACTGCTTAAAATATGGACCAGCAGTATAGAGAAAGGTAAGGCATTGAACAATAGATCAGAAATTCTTTACAGAATTCCCCAGATACTTAAATGATCATCATCTACATGCCATAAGAAACCAATCATATTTCAGCACTAAAAATTTCACAGCAGTAACATACATATTAAGAACCACACATAAATACTGTATTTAGACTCACTTGGATGTTGTCCGTAAATGGAAAAAGTTGAAGTATTTTCTCTCAGTAAAAACATTTACCTAATAACAACAAAAGGATGGCTGCATCGTTTGGACTTGAGAGTGAGGCTTCCTGTGTGAACCTGGCAAATTAGTCTTTGTACTTTCTGTACACACAGTATCCAGGTGTCTGTCAGGACTTTAGAGTAAGGAGCAAAAAGCACTTCAGATTTACATTTCTATATCTGAGTCTAGAAAATCTGGTCATAAAGAATATATTAGGTGTGACAAAGCATTCTGAATTCAACATGCAGCTGATAAACCTTTATACACTTACATTCACTTTTACTGATCTGAAAGATGATTGATTTGTGGTATCTTTCCCCTAAAACTGTCAAGGCATTAGCAACCAGAGCTCAAGTTTTCTGAGGTATTCCCCACACCATTCCCCAAACACTTTTCCTAGCCTGACCTTGACCCTCTATCTCACTTTGACTAACAGTAACAGCACACTGTGAGACAGCAGGCTAGCCTAGCTGAAGCAACATGTTTTATGTACTGTGTAAATAGGGAATGTCAGGAATTCAGCATATGGAAAGAGGAAAATAGGCTGAGATAGACAAACAGCAACTTCACGGAAAGGGGTTCTCAAGAGCCCAGAAGACAAACCTTGAAAGAAACACTCCAAGAAAACTCCATCCTGCAGTCTTGATTCTCTACATAAAGATTTTTTTTTCTAGAAGTGTAAACTCAAATTCAGGTTCATAAATGTCTAAAAGAGCTAAACTTGATTTCATTTCCCAGCAGATTCATAGGGGAAATATTTGTGATCACTACTTGATTGTCTTTCCCTCTTTCTGCCTCCCTCTTAGCAACCCTTTCCTAGGATGCACAATAAAGTTTTGAAAAGTAAAAGCACAAAGAACAAGGGGAAGAAAATAGGCCTGATAAAAACACTGTACTGAAGAAGGATATATGTAGGAAGTGTTAATGGAAACAAGCCAGCACTTCACATGTGAGACAATGCAGTGGGATTACAAGAAAACATTATTTCCTCCTGCTTTCTCTTTAACTTAATTGCTCTTCAGATTACATTCTTTGTCTCCTCTTCTCCTTGCAGCTGCCCAGTACCATATCACACAAACTTTTATTAATACTAATGCTGTGAAAGCCACATTTCCCTCTAAAATCACAGAAGTTTATAATGGGGGAAAAAACTCACAAAACTCAGCTAAGGACTGGCAATTGCATCACAGGGTACCATTCTCCACGATGCCTTTACATTCAAATCTGACACCGCACATCTTGTCAAACAAATGCCTAACACCAGGAAGAAAGAGAATGCCCTTGTCTGACAACTGTTCTTCATGTCCTATGCAAAACCTTTTTTGAAATTAAATGAAGTTTTGAAACTCAACTACATGCTCCTTTCCTGTGTGCCTGTGATGTGGCTCCTTGTCTTGGCAGCTGAGACTGACAGCATCAGTCAGTGATACGTCAGAACAAATCACTTGACCCACAATGTTCTGTAACAACCTTTAAGGAGTTGGCAAGGGCATAACAGTCCCACGAATAACTGGTTACATACATGCTCTGCTTATTAACAGATGATGTCCAGGCTGCCTGAAAAGCACTCAGGGAAGCAGCCTTCTAAGCTCAGAGGACACTATGTCTGCCGTATTGTAATGGGTCTGGCTGGGATGGAGTTACATTCCCCACAGTAGCCCATACAGTGCTGTGCTCTGCACTTGCACCAAGAACAGTGTTGGCACTGCACCAATGTTTTGCTATTGCTAAGCAACGCTGCCATAACATCAAGGCCCTCTCCAACAACCCCTCTCCAACAACATTCACCTTGGATGAAAATAATGATACATCAGTTATCACCAAACCTAGAAAACGTTATTTAACAGTTTCTTAATTGTTCCATCTTACGGTCTTATTTATGACTATCCACTCACAGTGTACTTGTAAGACATTATAAATTCCCTATTAAATAAGCAACAGACTTGAGGCAATCACCTCCTATTTTTTATTACAGACCTAATCCTGTCAAATACTAAAAATTACCTCCATAGATTTGCTGAGTAATTCTTATAAGATCTGGACTTATGATGACAATTTTTATGACTTCATCACATTGTTTTTTCCTTCAGAAGGGGCTGTGGTCATTCAGAATTATCTTTGTGTTTTTTTCTGCTGACATTAATAACAAACCTAAGACCTTCATAAACAATTATACCTTCACAAAATCCTTACGAAAAAAACCAAAAAAATTACTTAATATATCCATTCTACATTTACTCTCACAGGCAGTGAGTGTCCACTGTTTCCATTAATCTGGGTGCCAAGTTCAGATGGCAGACCAAGAGGTCTGAGACTTCATCTGCACTTCTAAAGAAAATCAAATAATCCACCCTGGAAATGAAAACACGAGCAGTTTTCACTTAAAATTCAAAATTGCTGATTCAGAATTACTGCTTTTGCAAATGCATATACTTTCAATGTAGTTTTTCTCTAAGTGTAAGTTTGGTGAAAATCAAACTGGAAAAAGCCACATTTGTAATTGAAATTTGTAATTCACAAGCAGCACTGTTTTATGCACAGTTTAGAATCTTGGCTAATTAAGTTAATAACCTAAGTGAAGACAATCGCAGGCATCATCAATTTGACATAACAGTTTCACAGAGAACAGTTTACCAGTGCAATGAAAACCAACACTAAGCCTCAAAGAACATGACAATCTATTCCGGCTCTAGAGAGGAGCGCTCAGTCATAGATTCCTTTGCCGACTTCTTAAACTTGATCTATTCCCCACAACCCTCCAAATATATTCATTTTAACATTCTCCTCAACAACATGAAGTTGGACCCTACTAGGAAGGCTTCTCCTTGCTAGTTAGGTGGAGACTCACCCCGCTCCCCTTCTTCTTCCTCCTCTCCTCTTTTACTTCCTTCCTGTTCGTACCCCTCCTCTTGAGTAATATTTCCAAATGTTCCCATTTTTGATCTTAAGTTCTAGCTCCTTTTAGAAATCATGCTCTCCTAATTCTGTCTTTGTGCATAGCCTTCTTCTCTCCCTACTGTACTTTTAACTTCTTACCTGGGGCAAAAACTAAAGAAAATAAATTTTCTCCTGTTTAAAATGAAGTTTTATAACGGCCGAGAGCCTGAATACAGTACCTACTTAACATGCAAATGCACAGAAAATATCACTAACATTTAAAAATTGATTGAAAAAATTACATAACAATGTAGCTGATTAATAATTTCTGATTAAGATTTGCCTGATAAAAGATTTTAAGCAAGTTTCACCCTCAGTATGGTGTGTATATTAAAAAAACTCTTAACGCATACAAGAGCATGCTTGCTTTTCAGCAAGACGCTATCCATAGTGGACTGAACATAACACTTTACAAATTTTAATTAAAGAGAAAAAGTTCAGTAGCTTTAATGAGATAAAGACAGTACTACTGAAACAGCAAAATTTAAATATAAAAACCTACTAAGGAGGATTAAAAAGATATGAAAATGTTGTCAGTAATGTGAGGAAATTAACGGGAATGCAAACAAGGCAGCAACAGATTAATAGCCTGAAAGACAAAAAGATTTTCAAAAGCTGTTCATATTTCACTACGTAAAATAGAAGTACAGTTCCACAGATGAGGTTTTAGATAATTTTCAGATTTGATGTTGCAACACTTACCTGAAGCAACAACAGTGCTTGCCCATAACGTATTTTCTATACTAAGGCTTTCATGAACTGCTGGATCACTGTCTTCCTGTGAAAAATAAGAACCACCAGTAGATCAACATTAGACGTTGTCATACTTGAGAACAATGCAAAATCATCCGAAAAAAATAATTTGCACAAGATGCCTGAATCCTTGCATCAAATCACTATGTAATAGCATTCACTGAAAATACATTATCCAGATTCTGACAAAAAAATTCACTTGTGATTCAAGGTTGTATTATTTAAACCTACTTATGTTCAGAGAAAAAAATCAACTCAATATTGTTTAAAAGGAACGTGCTCTTTCCTCAGCTTTATGAAACTGAGGAGCCATTTGCCACATCTAAAAGTGAGTTAAGAATGCTAAGCACTAAAAATTAGTAGTTTGTTCTCTATGACAATTTTAATAATTTCTAAATGATACAGTAAATTATGGTCATCATCATTTTGCAATCCAAGTGACATTACAGCAACTTCAGGGAAGACTATTTGACTTTTAAATGTAAACACGCATTGTCTTACACCATGTACAAAATGCATATCCAATGGGAAAATACTTCCAATACAAAATTGTTTCTATGATTCTATGGACTTTCCTCACCCCTCCATCCCTCCTCGCCTCAGTCCATTAACTGTAAGCAAACAATATTTCATAATCAATTATGAGCATTTATGTATTTATTTAGCAGCTGTGAAACACATTGTTTACAGCTACAGGAAACTTTAGCAGGTAGGGTAATGAAGTGCATTTGATCAGACTACAGATTGCACTAATCATTTTGCAAGAAATGAGAGATCACTGATTACCCAAGTACACAATAAACTTTACATAAGAGATCGATTATCAAAACCTGTATCTCCATTTTTCACCTTCATTTTGAAAAAAATACCAAGCATGGGATGGACTGCTTACAAATCTCTATTCCTAAAAAGCCAAAAATCTCAAACACACTTTTGTGTATAATTGCAAAGATCCCTAGCAGGGAAATTATAACTTTTTCCTCTTAATTAAGAATTGTCTAAGATGCATAGAAAACTATTCTGTCAGAAACAGGGAAAGAAAGGAAGAATACAGAATTAACTAAAAGATTAAAAAAAAAAACACCACATATTTTGGCTCAAGACTCACAAAAGTAGTACATATTCTGTGAAGAATTGTCAAATGGTCTCTGACAAAGATTAGGCTTTGATAAAAGAAGGATTTTTTTTTTTAATTCTTATGTAAGATGTTAACACTATACAAGTCATCTCCTTACAATTAAAATATATTAGAGACAACAGCAACTGGAAGTCCTCTATTAGAATAACATGGCACCATGCAGGAATTTTCAATTAGAGCATTCCATAAAGAAATGCTGAAGTGAATTCCAAAATATTGCTACGTAACAGTACAAATGCTTCACATTGATATCTCTACAGAAGTTTAAAGACAGCTAAAATGTATGTTTTCTTCACATAGTTAAAAATGGTTGAATTTTTTCCTTCTGTATTTGTAACAAAAATAAACTTGATTTTAAACTTGGACTGATGGCTAAGATGCACCGATCTGATGATCTGTTACTAAAATGAAAAGGCAGACTTTCAACATCACTGTAGTTCTGATCCCAGTAACAGGCATATGAAATTAGAAAGGATTACTCTACCCGGAGGTTATAATCAAATCTTATCAGTGGAAGCCTCTAAATTTCAATGAATCGCTGCGTTTCAAGTAACAAGTATCATGTTCTCTTTCATCTTGGACAAGCAATGCTTAGAAGTAGCAAAATGACCATCTAACTGGAACTACTTCTGAAGGAAAAACAAGATCAGCAGCAACAGCAATATTTAAAATTATTGGTAGCATCAGTAACATATAAAGTCTTGATCGCTGAAGCATAAAATATTACAGAAGTATTATTATTTAACTACTTTTATTATCTATTATCATCAAATAAGTATGACTGGTAGTATTCAGTCATCTCTGTAATACTTGAAAATTTTACCTGAGACAAGTGCCAGTACAGGGCTCATCCACAGACTATATTTTTTTATAATTTCTCCTACCTTGATAATGCTCAGATTCCTGTCTTTCTTGGATTATCAAGATTCTGTGATTATTTTGGCCTTCTTAAAACCTAACTAAGCACTGCATAGACTCAGAAATCTAATTACAAATTATTCACAGAAAACTAGTTTTTCAGAGGAAAATGCTTGTGTTCTTAAGTCAAAATACTAACTGTGGCTCTTTCAGTCACAGCAGTGGGTGGAAAGATTGCCATTTACTTGTGTGAATGTTGAAACAGGAATATATTCAGAGCTAAGTTCCTACATGGAAATTTAGAGATCTCAGAATCTGCTTCAACAGTGCCAATAAAGCATAGATTGAACATGAGAGATACTAAATTAATTCATTCTTATCATGGGCTTTTCAGGAATTGCAGAAAGTAGCAGAATAAGTTTCCTGAAATCCTTTCATATTTTCAGTAGGCATTGCTGCTACACAACGACTAGTCTTTTGTGAAGTGGAAGGCTACCACTTTGGCTAGCACCAAACAGGAGTCTTCATTTCACACAACTGGTCATGACATGTGCAGACTTTTAGGTAAGCAACAGACATGCTAACCTTGATTACACTTTATAGAAACACAGTATTCCTTAGGTTGGAGGGGACATTTAAAGCCCATCCAGTTCCAACCTCTTTACACGTGCAGGGTGGCCAACCACTAGATGAGGCTGCCCAGGATCCCATTCAACCTTGCCTTGAATGCCTCCAGGGATGGGGCATCCACAATCTCTCTGGGCAACCCGTTCCAGCGCCTCATCACCCTTTCAATGAAAAACTTCCCCCTGACATCTAATCTAAATCTCTCCTCTTTTACTTTAAACCCATACCACCTTGTCCTCTCTCAACTATCTACTTGCGTAAAAAGTTGATTTCCATCCTGCTTATAAGCTCTCTATAAATATTATAAGCCTGCTATCAGGTCTCTTCAGAGCCTTCTCTTTTCCAGGCTGAACAAGCCCAACACCCTTAATCCTTCCTCATAGGAGAGGTGCTCCAGCACTCTGATCATCTTAGCGGTCCTCCTCTGGACTCATTCCAAGAGCTCTGCATCTATCTTGTGCTGGGGGCCCCAGGCCTGGACGCAGTACTCCAGATGGGGCCTCACAAGATCTGAGTAGAGGGCGTCAATCACTCCCTCTCCCTGCTGGCCACTCCTCTTTTAATGCAGCCCAGGATATAGTTAGCCTCCCGGGCTGCAAGCACACACTGCTGGCCACGTCCAGGTTTTTGTTCATCAGGATTCCCCAGTCCTTGTCCGCAGGACTGCTCTGAATTCCTTCTCCCAGTCTGCACTTATATCCAGGATTGCCTTGACAAAAGTGCAACACTTCGCACTTGGCGTTGTCGAAGCTCATTAGGTTCTCATGTGCCCAGTTCCTGAGCATGTCCAGGTCCCTCTGGATGGTGTCCCTCTCTTCTATTGTGTCAACTGCACCACTCAACTTAGTGTCATTGGAATCATCAGCAGGTCATTCCACAGCCTTCTCTTTTCCAGGCTGAACAGTCTCAGCTCTTTCAGCCTGTCCTATTGTCACAGGAAAGGCTGCTCGATTTTTACAGTTCTATATACATTTACAAAGTGGAGGGGAAAAAAGAAACAACAAATTCTGCTCAAGTATTCTAAATAAGAAATTCGTGGAGTTTCTCACTGCATCACTAGTCAACAGAAAACTGATGCACAAGTGTGCAAAAAAAAAGCTTTTATTTATTATGTACACACTGCTGTACCTCAAAGAAATCATGCTAGCATTCATCAGAGGAGCTACCAGAAGACATATAGGATTATGCAGAGCTGACCTCAAAGAACTCACAGAATCACAGAATCACTAAGGTTGGAAAAGACCTATAAGATCATCCAGTCCAACCATCCACCTATCACCAATGGTTCTCGCTAAACCATATCCCTCAACACAACATCCAAACGTTCCTTGAACACCTCCAGGGTCGGTGACTCCACCACCTCCCTGGGCAGCCCATTCCAGTGCCTGACCACTCATGTTTCAGTCAAACTCCACAACTCCACCAGAATTAATGGTTTAATATTTTACAATCATCAAAATACAGTGACTGGACACAGACATGGACAACATACTCGGAAGAATTTAGTTTGAATAAATGAAATAGTTTTTGTATTTTTGTCTCAGAATTTCCATACAGAATACCTGTTGTCCTGAGCTATGAAACAGGCTAACACTGAGACAATTTTCCAACTGACATTTAGTAACACTATAATCATACTGAAGTAATCATTTGCACATCATGCTGAATTCCAAGATGAAGAAAAATTAAGTTTCAACAGGAACATTGTGTTTTAACTAGCCACTGAATAAAATATATAAAATTAGAGACAAATGTTTTCTTCTGCATCTCCACTTACTTTCATAATCATAACTTTAGATAATAAAAATCAAACTTTATAACAAAATAGCTTTAGAAATGCATACATGATTTAATAGTGGTGTAGTACTGTAGGCTAATACATTTTAGGATGCTAAAAGACTATGAGATAAAATGAAAAGCACTTTCATGCTTAAATAGAACAATAGTTTAAGCATTTCAAACTGAGGGTAGATTAAAGTGTTTTTTCTTTTTACCCTGCCCTGCTCTAGTGAAAAGAAGCCATCAGTGGAATTCCAGAGAAAAATGAACCAGGTCTCAACATGTTCATCACCACTGTACAATATGAAGAATTAAAATGGTAACAGAGCAAGGAAAAAAAATAAAAATAAAAAATTCATCTCCCTGCAGAAGTGGCCAGATGAAATTTTGTACTTTGAAATCTAAAGTTGCACACAAAACACACATCCTGAATTCACAAAGTAATAAGCTTTTAGCTGATTCTAACTACTCAGAAAGCAGACTGAGATTATTACAAATCTACTAAAATGCTAATTTAATAAAGAAGAGACTGAATGCTTAAAGCTAGTTGGAGAGAAAAATAATGAAATAAAAAATATCATGCAACTACAAAGAAACCCATGGCTTACTCATGTTTTAAGTATGCATTTCTAAAGCCTACCTTCCCCATTCCTTGCTCTGAAGAGAAAATAAAAGGAACTGGAAAATCTTCTGAAGGTCAAAGTGCACGGTCAAACTAGCTTCCATACCTGGTATAACTAAATAAATTGGAACTCTTTAATCAGAAAGATGAAATATACCTTTGAGAATAGATAACTGCTGTCTCTTTCAAAGTATGAAAGAAGTCATTAATAAGTCAGCAGAAATAAAACAGGTAATTGCTCTTCATAAAAGTATGTGATTAACCTGTAGCACTTCTTGATGTTTCAATGCTAAATGGTTACACAGATTCAAGGGGGGGCTGGCTAAGTTTAAAGAAGGGAAATTCACTGCAGGTTACTTAGAGAAACCAGCACTGACTCAAGAAGTTCCCATGTCATGAGTTAAAAGACAGAAGAATCTTCTGAAGAAGCATTATCACCTCCTTATCCTATTTCTTATTCTCTTCCCAGCAGTCTACTTCTGGGCTACTGTCAGGAATAGGATACTGTATAATCAATGAGTATACAGAAGTATAATTGACAAGCATACAGAGAAGCTAGGCTGGTCTTTAGAGAGCATTTATCTGGAAAAATTATCACATTGGAAAAGGATAATCAGAAATAAATGGAAAAGGCTCACCGGTGTCACAAGCTCACAAGAAAACTCTAAGAGGAATGATCTCCAGAAAGAGATCCTTCCTCCAGTGGCAGTCAGCCCTCAAATGGGATCTAGAAGAGGTGGAGCCTGGCTCTACCCCTTCCGGTCACACAGGTGAATTGCCTTCACCTGCGCTCCCACAGCTGACTCAGTGCTCACCTCAGGTGATCAATCAGAGGTTCAGGCCATGATTCAACAGTTCCTATACAGGTACTATGCACTGAAATTTTATTTTTTTTTTGCCTCAGTATATTCTTCAGATAATAGATTCTGAGTCAGTGAATTATGAATCTCTTCCAACACTGAGAAGAAATTGGAAGCTCCTCAGTGATAACGAACAGCTGATATTACAGAAAAGAAAAAGCCACCTGCCCAACGTCTATGTGCTACAAGATTTGTGAAACATCTCCTTATAGGTAATTCAAAAAAGGATAACATTTAAAGAGCTAGATCTATTTTTACTTGTCTTGCTCATCAACAGAATAGTCTGGCAGGTAAATTAACTTCAGGTTATTTCATTACAGTTGTTTCACATCAATATGCCCTCATCCAACACCTCCACCTTTCTACTCTTAATTCAGTTTACCTAATCTCATACCTTCCACACCCAAATGGATGATGCTTTAACCCTGTTATCCACTTGCTCAAATAAAAAAGTATATTTACGGGTTATGAGTTCAGCAATTTCACATTATTTTTATTTCTATTTTGCAGGGCTGGGAAGTGGAGAGATTGTGGGACAAATGAAAAAAAAAAAAAAAGGAAGCAATAAGGACTCTGGTTCCTGAACAAGACCGTGTCTGTGGTATGGAGAAATGATTCTGCAAATTTTCAGACACTACTAGAGCTAGAAGAACAACATATGCTTTGGAGTAAACAGCAACAGTCACTGTCTCTAGACCTTTCAACAAAAACACAGATAAAAAAAATCCATGTTTAAAAACAACCAAACAAATAACATTTTTAATTGGCTCTAGGTCAGAGATTCTGCCCATAAATGAATATACAATTTTCTCTGCTCACATCCCTAATATATATTTCTACAAAGCATCAGCTACATGCAATAGGCTTACATTAAGACAGCCATTTGATTTAAAAATCTATGCTACAAGATCATACATTGGAAAAAATGTCAAATAGTTCTCTGCCATAGGAATTTTACTACAGTTGATAAACTAGAACTCAAAGAAATCAGAACTTTAGCATTTCTACTGGCTTAAAAAAAAAAGATTTAGAAAGAGCCACAAAGTGAATGCAGAGAGTGAAGTGACAATGCACAGCTGCAACACAGGAGAAATTTAAGGAAAAGATTCTTAAGGAAATGATAGAAGAGAAGCCCAAACATAAGAAAATCAGAGAAGGTCACAGGCTATAGAGACACAACTTCCACAATTCTGGACATAAGTCATAAGCAAAAGGTAAATACTGGGCCTGCCAGTACACACTGATTCAATACTCTAGAAACATGAGTGTCCATTTGGTTTGCCTGGGCTGCACTGAGTAAAGAGGAATTGTCTTGGGTCACATATATACAAGTTGCTCAGAAAGTAATGCCTCCTATTTATTTCCATAGATACTATAGCAGATACTGAAAGCACAGTAACACTAGCTGATAGTGATTTGTAGCTGACAGTTTTGCTCTATGTATTTTCGACACCAATGAACAACAGCCTGCATGCAACACTCACAAAAACCTGCCACTGCTGAAATGCATCACCTACCATCTCACTGTGCTCACACCCACTGTTTAGTCTCCATCAATGTTCAGCAAGCATCAATGAACATCAGTGGATGCCAATTTTTCCACATGGAGGAATTCAGTGACACTCTGTTGCTTCATGCGCACTTCCATGTCAGATGCCATTTTATCCCTTTGCTGCACAGCAACAAAATGTAATGGAATATTGGTGGGAATGTTTAACCTCTATTGCCATACCATCAACATCTGCCTCTGATGTGGTGGGCCAACATAATAAAATAGGAGGCATTACTTTCAGAGCAGCCCTCAAAAATATATAACATAGTTAACATACATAAGTTAAAAAAAACCCTTATTTTAAGCTTTTATATTTTTCATTTAAAAAAAGGAACAAAAACAAAACTAGTGGGTTATTTGACCCTGTTTTTGTGAAACTAATGCATCAGGTTGGTTCAATGAAGTGGCTGCAATTCTCAGTGATGTTTCAGAGCGTTCATCAGAGATTTTTGATGAAATTTTATTCTTCCTGTACTTTGTTTAGAATGTGCCTACTGCCAAAAAGCGATGAAATTAATTAGGTGTTATTTGTGAAGCAAAGGATATTTTTCTCTGGTAAGACAGGGATTATGAAAATGTGGTAAAGAGACATGATCACATTTTTGAGTTTAAGACCTGTTTGCAATTCTATACATTCCAGTTGGAATCTGCAGGTAATGTATTTATATCAAATGAAAATGGTGTTGCAAACATAATTTGATGAATTTTCTTTTGCAGTCTTGAAACCTAGTCTTCAGTTCCTTTATCAAAAAGCATGGGTGCGCATTCTGTGCTGGTTAACAGCCCTGTGTTTAGTCAAAATGCATACAATTATTTGCCTTCACTTGAGTCAGCACTGCTCTCCTCGTGCCCTGGTTGCAGTCGATACAGCATTAATAGTGCACTAATGGTTTGGCTGTTGCTCAGCAATGGGCACGTGCCTGGGGCTGCTCCGTGGGGAGGAGCTGCCATCTTTATAGAGCATTGCCAACCAGGCCAGGCCACATGCAGGCTGCAGGTTGGACATAACTGCTCTAGAATAATGTCTAGGCTCCAACTGAAGGGTTGGGTTAAGAAGTATGGCTATTTTCTTCCTACAGACAAATGGTTCTCTCATGACTTTTCAGGATTGATGAAACAGTTTCCTGTCTTAGTTTCAGCTGGGATGGAATTGTTTTCTTCAGAGTGTCTGGTATGATGCTATGTTTTTGGTTCAAGGAGAAAAAACGATGTTCATAACACACTAATGTTTATAGTTACTGCTAAGCAGTGTTGTACAGAGCCAAGGCTGTTCAAAGCAAAGGGCCCAAGGAGTTGGAAGGGAACAGAATCAGGACAGCTGACTTAAACTGGCCAAAGAGATATTCCATACCACATGACACCAAGTGGAAGGAGTTTTGAAGAGGGTGAGAGTTCATCTCGCTCTTTTCTGCTGCTCAGGGGCTAGCTGGGCATCAGTCGGGGAGTGGTGAGCAACTACTTGGGCATCACTTGTTATATACATTCATACATATACACACACATACACACATAATAATTATCCTTTTCCTTTTCTCTATCTTAGTAAATAGTTTTATCTCAACCCACAAGTTCTAATTTTTGGAGTTTTTTTCTTGATTGTATCCCTCATCCCACTAAGAAGAGGGGAGTGACCAAATGACTGTGTTGCTGAGCCACCTGCTGGGTTAAACCATAACACTTATATCATCACAGGAGCATCAGATAGGTGATAAACTCTGGTAGTTATATCTGTAAATCCCTATTCTGTGCATTCTCTATTTCAAAATAAGCTCAAAGAATGGAGGATGCTCTGAGAACAATTAAAACAATCTCACGCATTTTCACAGAATCCAAGTATAGTTAATCTATTATTTCTTGGTAGGGAATCTAGAAGAGGGGAAAGGAAGAAAAAAATTGACTTGTGTTATTGTTTAAGGGTCAGACGATCCTTCTCACACACCCATGCAAAGACACTCACACGCAACTTTCATATACTATCTGCACATGATGCACCAAAATCCATGGAGGTCAGTAAAAAATTACTTCATGTGGACATCAGAATGCAGTGGAGCTTTCATCTCTCCCGATGTAGTTATGCAAGAATGCTCCAAAACACGTCTTCAATCAGCTATTAGGTTAGTTGTGAATATATTTCTCACATAGGAGTACCTACAGAGAAGTTGTTCCCACATAAAAACACTACAGCTGTGCACCTAAGTTTGTTTTGATTTATGGTCATGCACTTTTTTCAAATAATCTGGCTGCTATACTGTTAATACTATATCTTCATAATAAGAAAAAAAGAAAAGAAAAATCAGTGTGCTATTACCCTGTCAACCTACCTTTGCAAGATTTCTTTGATCACCAATGCCTAAGTAGGAAAAATGTATGCATCAGCATCACTAAGCACATTACTTTTTTTTCTTTTTTTTTTTTTACTGTAATGTAAAATTGGGGTAAGATGTAACAACTGATTTAGTACAACAAGCAAGGGCTCACATAAAAATTGGAAAGATAAATCAGGAAGTGTTCTGAAGTAACACACTGACATATTTTACTTTGTAGAAAGTAAACTGTTAATGACAAGCAAAAAAAGGCTTCTAGAACTATGTACAGTAAGATCCAGTATAAATCCAAATATAAGGACACTGCCCTCAGATGCCTGCATACAGAAATTTAAACTGAACTGCCCTGCCTACTTGAGCAGTTAAAACAAATCTAACTGTGAAAGCATAAGGTACATCACAGCTGCTCGAATCATATCGCTCTTATTATGTGTATAAATGGAACCCACAACAGGGAGCAACCGTTTAGTCGTGATTTCCCAATGTCTTGATCACATGTACTAGAGACATTAAAAAGACTCCACGGAGTTCAAATTATATTTAGAAAAGTATATGCTTAGCTGTTCGGACAGGGGTAACAACATTACAGCTGTTAATAGTTGTATTTGGGCAATTGGTCAATGCAATGTTTAAGTAAAAACTGTCACAGCTTCAGAAAGTTGGGGGCAAAGGACATTTACTTTGTAGACAGCATGAACTATGTAAATGGTACAAATCTGTCTTTGAGACTCAACAACTGCAGGATCTCATAAGTTCACAAAGGACTGTGAACTTGAATTCCAATTACTGAACAAAATCTATTATCAGTTTGAGTCACTTGGGTGAAAAAACATCTTTTCTGTATACCTCCCATATTAGTTAATTCAATCAAGATATTTTAAAAACAAACTATCAAGAGGAATGAATCAACCGAGTATGGTTAAAATAAAAACACTATCTGCTAATAGCACAGATAGTGCCACAAATCTGTAAAGTGATATTTCTATTTATTATATTGTTACCACCTGTTTGGACGACTTGTTTTAAAGCATTAACACTAGCAGGCCACCCAGTGGAACAGAGAAAATCTCACAAAAATGTTTGCAATGTTATCATATTTGGTCTTGAATATAGTTATGCCTAGAGAAAAAAGATTTAATAAAGTCTCCACATAAGTACTTTTTAGTTTTATTTTTCAACGTAACTGAAATTTTCAAGGAAAAGCTAATACTTCCAAAGAAGCCGTTAAACAAGGAACATCTTTATTGCACAGAAACCATCAGTTGCACTGTGTGAGGCTACTGAATACATTAAGCTTGATGCTATGACATATTAGACATATGAGACAAACAACATATGGTGCTATACACAGAATTTCATACAAGAATATTATAGTGATGTCAGCAAATATACCATTCCAGATTCTGTATTTCTTCAGATCTTCTATTTGTATTAGCTTTCTGCAATATTTATTTCATTTACAAAATATTTTGGTAAATACTTCCATGACAGGAACATGTACATATACTCTTTTAATGCTAAGAAGAGAACGCTAAGAAGAGAGGAATAGAAATGTATTTATTGACATTACTTACCCGTGTGAAGGTACCCTCAAAACTATGAATATCCAGCTGTGGCTTCTGAGCATAAACATAAGCATTGATTGAAAAGAGATCCTGTAAAACAGATTAACGTACTTACTATTATTTAAACTTGAATTTAATTAAGTATTTTGAAGGACCTTTTAATGGTAACGATTTCAGTTTACATGACACTTAACACCCCACCCCAAATTTAACGCATTGAAGTTTTATCCAAAAAACACACCACTTTTTTCAGTACATCTTGTTATAAAGAATTCAGATCCAAAATAATAGTATAAGCACGTTGATATTTCATGCACTAAAGTGTTTTGTATTTATAATGCATAGGAAATTCTATAATTTTTTTTTTTTTTTTAAGACCTTGGTTTTAATTTTTTTTTTAGTGTTACCTTAAAAATATTTTGCTGGTTCCTTTAAAAAAAATAAAGTTTCTTGGTTTCATTTTATTCTCAAATGAAACTGGAAACAAAATACTCTTCCAACAAGGCAAAAGCCAACTGAATAAAAAGTCAAGCAATGAACTCAACTTTTCTTAAATACTGAAGCTCTCAGTATATCCATCTGCAGTCAACCCATGAAAACTCCTGCAGTTTTAAGAAAGTTTTGATGGTCAGGAACAACAGCATCTAAGAGATTTCAGAATGAGTAGACCTCTCACAACCCAGCCTTGGAGAGGAGCAGCTGCTTGATACCAACATCCAGTGAAACTAAGACTCTCAACCTATGATGAAATGCAAGGATGTCTAGCTTCTTACAGTGTCTAGCTCCTAATTATTCAGGTTACTTCCATCCTTCATTGTACTACATAAATCTTGCAAAAGGCTAATCATGCACCTTCCTCCAGGAAGCCAATTATATAGTTATAATATCCTGTTCATGTGAGCTAGAATACGCTAGCTTCAGAATTGAATAAATTTTACAGCCTCCTTTATGGACACATAACCACATCTTGGCTCAAAAATAGTTATTTTCAAAATCCTACAATTATTTTCTGATAATAATTTTAAAACAACAAAGCTCTGAATTTGAATAAAACATTTTGAACACTATAAAAATAAACTAAAGTTGCAATTGTCCACATATGTGTTAATGAGCTTTAAAGTCTACACATCTGTATCTTTCTGTTACTCTGACACAACGATGACAGATTTCTGAATATAATCTTTCACTTTTCCAGGTTAGAGTGAAAACATTTTCTAATCTGTTGTGACTTTCTCAAGCATGTTTGATTTCATTTATAAAATGTGAGGTTCTATAAATAAATCATTAATTTGTATTTCAGCCTATATTCTGCAGAAAAATGTCTTTTACTTCATATCTCGCAAAAACAGTATTTCATATACCTTTTACAACATGAATTTAATCAGAACTCTCAAATTATCTTAACCTTTAAACTATTAATCATTTATTTTAGTCTTTCACACTAAGTTTCATTCATCGCATCCTTGTTCTTCCTATCTACATTCATCAGCTTCATGAGAAATAATTCATATGAAACTAACACACAAGCAGTGTCCTATATCCTCATCATTCACTTCTTTTGAATCTGTTATCACCTACAATTTAGCTAATCTTGGTTATTATGTGCTTTATTATGTAAAGAAAAATAAAGTCTCAGTAGTGGATGGTACGGCAGAAAACTAATACCACACACATACACAATAAGGACTGCTAGTGAAATGCGTCAACCAAGAACTTACCTCTTTTCAAAGAATGCCTTAGCAGGAAGCAAGATTAGAATAAAAAGCAGCAGAAATACCTACCTTTTAAAGTATATAGGTATTTGCGCAGTAATATATTTTCCCGCTTTCCAATCTTTCTACAGGTATTTGCTTCTATTGTGACGGCCTCCTTTGTTATATTTTAAATGTAAAAATTTCTACCTTCCCTTATTCCTTTTTGTTTTAGTTCTCCTTTGGTATTTCTGATTTAAAACCCAAACTTTCCATGTTTGGTTTTTTTTTCATTTTGAATTTCAACTCAACCTCACCTTTCTGAAATACTGAGATCTGCACACTGCCTACACACTTGTGGCATTATTCTAGATAGAAAGCCACAAACTGCAAGCAGCTGAGTATTGAAAAAAAAGACAAAATCTTCTCCAGGAGAAATCTGGGATGGAAGTCCATTGATAGAAAGAAGTTACACAAGCCTATTACATGTGCTCAGTAGCTTCCTAAATCACTTCTTCATTACTAGGGAAAAGGGAAGGGAAAAGGACATTTTCTTTACTGTAGACCAATGCTCCGTACACTGAATAGACACCATTCTTTCACCAATAAAATACAGAAGCTGAATTCTCATAATACAATGGTAAAAAGAAATCCACAGAATGGTTATAGAAGATTGACATTTACATATGAATTGCATTCAACAATAAAGTTTACTGTAGGAGTACAAAGATGTCCCTTCACGCAGCGCTGCTTTCCCAGTAGCACATTTCTCATCTCAATGTATTAAAAGAAAACACAATGGAGAATTCAGCCAGGAGGCTTCAAGATTTGTACACAATGCTACATGTAAATATAACTTTAGCTCTCTGAGGAAGTAAAATGTACCTGGTTAAGCTTGTGTCACTGCTTCCCTCTACAGAGAAGTAGGGAAAAGGGAAATCTCCTCTAACAGAGATTTAATGTTTTTTAAAAACCAGAGAACTATTAATAGTTTAATAAGTAGCTTGGTCTACATAAAGTTTAGCTTTATGAAAGAATAAGCTGCATATTATAAACATCGAACTGCTAGTTCATTGAAGTGGATTAGCTCTACCAACATGTTATGGGCCAGGGGATTGTAACAAGTGTAAATTAAAGTAAAAACAATAAACCTAAACCTTAGGCAATAAAAAGTTATTTTAATATAAATGTAGATGAGATGTTTAAAAAAATGACATGATTATATCATGCATTTCATTACCTGTAACTTAAAAATAATAATTGAAAAAAAGGTATTTCATCTTTGCACTGAAATTCAGGAGATGACTTGCTGATACAATAACAAAAATGTTCTCTTTTGCATTTCACAATAGTAATTCACCAATCACCCTGCAGCTACCAGTAACACAGAAAAAGCTCCTCTGTTAGGTCAAGGGCAACATTTGTTCACCTTACTTAAAGATCATTAAAATACATTCTTAATCATAACATGTAGTTCATTACAAATAAAATTGCTTTTGGTTCAATAAAACTAATTAAATATAAATGGCATTGTTTACTGTTGTATGGATCTTCTGATATAAATCAGCAAGTCACCATTTATTGAAAATTACAGTGACCTCATTGCTGTTAATAAATTTACTTGATCACTTAAGCCAGAAATGAATGCCCCAGAATGTACTGCAATTAAAAAAAACGCTCCACCTGTAACTATGAAACTGCAAGAAACCTAATCTAGTTTTTATAGTATTTGCAGCTTAGCCATCACTAGATGACCCGTTGAAATTTTAATTCTCTGATCACAGTAAGTGCTTTAGGAAGACAACAAAATCTGCACTGATCATCTTCATGGTGTCATCTGTTCTTTAAGAAAAGGTCTGAAGGTCTGCAGGCATATTTATTCTGGGTGTCACAGCGGGTAAGGTTACAGCACTGCTCTCTTGGTGTGACTGACAGCTCACACCAATACAAGATACTCACAACATTTATGTCAGGTAACTAAAGAAATTAAAAATGTATGATTCTATGAACCACACAGCATATATTAGTTAAATATATGACCCAATTCTTTAGTCTGCTTTATGCTCAACTTGCACGTGTTCCCTTACATTATTAAAAATATACTTTAATATGCAAAAATAAACTAAGTCTCAGATTTGAAAATGCCCTACACACACATGGAGAAGACACTGTAATAGAAGTCAACACCCGGAAGTCAGGAAAACCACTACTGCAATGAATATTTGCTACTTCAAAGAGAAGTTTAGTTAAACTTGTTTGATCCAGCAAAGGAAAAAAATTCTGAAAATCACAAGAAAAAAATAAATCTTAACATCAGCCTGGAGATATTGAGGGCAAAATGACTTATTTGAGACAGCATCCCATACCACTCTGTACTTCTAAACAGATTCATTTTGTGAATGGAACCTGTTCAGCGAATTACTGGTTTATCATAAAGAAATACAAATTTAACCACAGAATTCTAACCCAATATTGTACCCAACCTTACAAATATGAGCACTTACTCCAGTTTAAAGTGCCATAGAACTCCAACACGTCTCCTGTATTTGAAATGGACAAGCCTAAAAGACTTTTGAGTTCTCTAAACAATTCTTTGTGGCCAGAGAATACATTATGCTCCATCCATTCTCTGTACTCTTTCAACTAATTCTAAATTTAGCAAAAAGCAGTATGCAACTGTGGGAGAAAAAACTACACACACAAACAAAAAAACCTCCAAACTCTTTCACACCACTCCTTATGCAGATAAAACTTGCATTCAGTTTGAGATCAGCTGAAAAGACCTGAAGGAGGGGCCCTCAATGTGCCAGTCTGCCACAGCTATTTCACCCGCAGCCCAGCAGGTGGCAATCAAGAATTATGGCACAAGACAACCATTCCTGCCTATTTTTTTAAAATTTTCACACAATCTTAAGAAAAATTGTAACATGTCAATTATACGTACAACAAGACAGAAGACTTTTAGTAGCATACTAACTGTGGAAGTGGCAGCATTGGTAGAATTATAAGGAAGTGTTAGAAACAGATATTTATCGTAAATGAGTTGGTATTTGAGCAGGCCTATTTCTCAAAATTCCTTAAAGCAAAGTAGGTTTTCATGAATAACAGTGTCAAAAAAAAAAAGTATCAAAACATTTTCGTAGATATTCCTTAACTGAAATGTTTTATTTTCACCACGCCAATTAGTGTTTGGGCAAATAGGACATGCTGCCTACCCTGTACTATACAATGTAAATGGAATGCACAGAGGACCACTTCCCTAGCAGTTTCTTTTAACAGAGGAAGGATCATAGCCTGATTATCTCAACATTTTGTAGACAGAAAACAAAACCAAAGTTGATCCAAGACTGGAACACAAAGCTCAGTCCTTTGCTAGACAGCTCCAAAACCCAAGAATTTTCTCCAAAAATACTATTAAGGTTATCAAAGAGAACATACCCTTGTTACATATTGCACATATTAGCAAGATCACTGCTGTAAAACAGTGTGTTTTCAAGACAGAAACAGATGAAAGGTACAGAAAATTTTATAAAGCAAAATATATTTTCAGGTTAATATCTGGAAAGCAACACTCCTGATTTTTTCTTTTTTTTTTTTTTTTTTTTTTTTTTAATAAGTGAAGCTTTCATTGGAAGAGGTTACTGTATACAAGAAAGCTTAGATACTGTTTGCTGAATGAATCTCAACTACGTATTTTAAGCATCCTTTTTTGAAGACAGCTTGGACTTAAAATTTTAAAGAGTGACAAAACCACCTACATCTACAAAAACAACTTTACATCTTTAAAGTGTCTATTCTATTGCTACAATATTTAACAAACCATATTTTTATGGTAACTACTATGAAAACATAATTCTGCCCACTGCATTTTAATTTGACTTAAAAAAAGAACATGTGTTAGGCGTACAAATATAGTGATCTTTCCACACTTTATGACTCTATTAGGAACTACAAAAATTTATGGTACTTTTTATGTGCGTTTGAATTTCATGGCTTTCTTAGAGCTTCATATGAACCTTATGAAGTTGCCCACAGTTTATTCAGATAACAGATAGCATGTGCACATTATTAATAGCCCAGTAAAGGCAGAAGTATCTGCAGGAGATAAATAAATACAAACTTGCTCCCTGCAAGCATAGAGACAGCCATCTGGAATGCATGTTGGACTCCATCTCTTGAGGTCCCTTCCAACCTTTGCAATTCTGTGCAATTTACCTTTTGTGAAATTTATGGGATCCTCTAAAAAACATTTGGCTACCATTTTCCCCAAGCAATTTGAAGAGAGACAGGACCTAGTAGTGAAGCACTGCAAGCAGTTCAAGACCAGTTAAGAATTAGCCACTTTAAATAATTTGAGCTAAAATCCCACACATTTCTGAAGTAAAAGGCTAATCTAAAAATCAATATTCTCTGAAAACAGTGGTTTGGGAAAAAAATGCTACAGAGATGAGAGTGAGGGAACTACCAAGTGTCAATGGTTTGACCAAACCACAGAATAGGTAAGTTGAAAGATAGTTTAGTTTACTTGGCAGAAAATATCATTTGAAGTGTCATGAAGACCAAGTCTTGCCTAGTGTGAGGTAAACAATTATTACATCATAACTATGTGAACATAGGAAAGGGTAAGGGCACATTAGCTGCTTGGTTGCTTCCATTTCCTGCTGGTAACCAGGTAAGGCTTGTTAAATGATAAACTACCTGATTACGTGAATTCAGACTGTCAGTTACATCTCATGAAAAAGGAGAATTTAAAAAGATGTGCAGGACTTAGGTTAGCAGCAGTAACTATAAACAACTAAGGAAGGAATGGTTACTACACCGGACAGTTAATTCATGATGTTTCCAGTTTGAATAATTTCTCAGTGATATCTCGCTCTTCCATCCCCTACACACCCCAAACAATCAGGACTTGAACCAACCTTTATTTCTGCAAAAACTTGAGGCTGCATGTCCTGTCACTGAAATGAAGATTCTCCAATAGATTCCAATTTATTCTTCATAAGTAAAAACAAGTGCAATACAAACATTTACTGCCCTTAAATCAAAGGCACAGGTTTAAACATTATTTTATACCATTGCTGTAAATGATCAACAATATACACCAGTCAAATCTATTCATAAACTTTTTCCCCTAAACAAAGAACATAATGTAGAAGTTTTAATACAACAATTCTCTGTTGTCCTAGGTCTCTTTCTGCATTGCTCTGCAGGAAGAATTGCAATCCTTCCAAACAGAAAGGAAATTTAAAACAAAAAACAAACAGAAAGCCCCAGTTAATTTGCACACAGTTGTAAGCCATATGAAAAGCACTAATTAAAGAAATAAAGATAGAAAATTGACTGGATTTTAGGCAAGTGCATGCTCAATAGATGTTCTGGAAAAATAACACTTTTATGAGAAAACAAGATGGGGCAATGACCACACGCTAAAAACTGACAGAAGACACACTAGTACGAATACTAAATTCAACCGCAAATTATACAATACCAATTAAAGTCACTTTCTGCACTAGAACTGCTGACTAATGCCTAATCTAGCAACCCTGTCTGGCATGATCAACCTTCAGTTCCATTCCTCATTCCCAATTCTCTAAGTTCAAACCTATGGGGTTTTTCTCCTTGCCACATATGAAGCCAGTCGCTAAACCACTGTGAACACAGGAAATTTCTCTACCTTTGACTATCTTTAGTGTGACAGGAACTCTATAGTTTACTAAGAATTGTTGAAGAAATCCTGCTAAGATCTGGCAGATAATCAGTCTCTTATTTGCACTACTGAGATGGCACATGCAATTAATGATACACTTTTCTTTACACCCAAAGGATTTAGTGCCCAAACACCCCAAATTCTGTACAAATAAGTTTCCACAACCCTTCATCTCAAGTATATTTTTAGAGGAAGTCTCTTAATATCAAGAGAACTCTTCTATAGAACAAGATTCTTCAAAATATGACACAATTTAGCATCGTATTATGAGAAGCATCTATAAAAACCTATTTTTAGCAGAGACGTATATAAATACATCTTCATTCAAAATATGACACAGTGTCCTTTTTAACAATTTTAATAGTTTTATATATTTACCTACACTTCCAACGTGTATATATATATTCAAAAAACCCACACTTGTAAACAAACATTCAGGCAAGTGCTAGGAAACTCTCCTTGCATGAACTTCCACACTTCATCTACTCTGATCAGAAGGTTTACTGATTTTACCATCCAAGAGCAGACCACTGGTTCTCAAGCTTTCAAATTAGTGACAAAAGCAGTGATTTCTCTGGCAAGAATGACCTGCACTTGCAGGTAAGACTATGCAGAAGTATAGCATAATAGTAGTATTTTCAGTTGAGCATGGAGCTCCAAGTGTGGACCACAGTGTGAATCACTAAGTTGAAAGACGAAAATTCAATTCTGTCTTTGTTTCCTTTCAATGAGAATATCTGCATAAAAAACTTCTCTTTCACCATTCAGTGGAATACCTATCATCCCCAATTTACTGCAAAAAATATGTATCTGCGATAACACATTTTCTTATTACACATATACCTGCAATAATTTTAACTGCCATATCTAAAAGGGAAATACACACGTGTCCAAGATATTTTAAAAGTAAATAAATGAAATGCTTACCCCCAAAGCTGGCAATCTTTGTGTGCAACTGACAGCAACCTTCAGTTTCCAGTCTGTTTCTCCATCAAGCTGGTCAGTTCGAATGAAACATGAACCTTGAAATTAGAAAGATGTAACTAGTTTTTAGATCTCAAAAATTCAGTTCGAGTTAAAAAATTAGAAGAGTGAAAGTAAAGCAGATTTACAAACATTTTAAATAAATGTACACATAAAATAACTCACACTTTGGAATGTCTGACTGCTGATTAAATGCTTTCTGCCATGAAAATAGAACATTTTTTCCTGATAGAATTAACAACTGTGAACATGGGGAAAAAATCCCATTTCACAGATTTCTTAATAGTTTCTAAACAAGTTTTCAAATATTAGCAGAAAGAGATAACACTTCACTGGATAAAGTTGAAAAAGGTTTAATCTTTTTCCCTTTGGATGTTTCTCACTTGTGCAATTCCAAAACAACAGAATTAACAAAACAACATTTGCAGTTTTTGTCTCATTGCTGTTTTGACACTTAACAAGCTTCCATTACTTATGTTCTCCTAGCTTCACCAAAACTTTTCCCCTCAAATAAGCCCTTAATATGGATAACATTCAAAGAACAATCCAGGCTCTTACATATTCTACTTAAAAGAATTTAAAGTACTTCCAGTTGTCAAAGACTCAAAATTAAAGAAATCAGTCAATACATGCACAGTAGTTAAAACGTGATGGAAGCTCAAGGTACAAACTAGAACATACTGAAGAGAATCAGTATGCTCTACAGACAGAAGACTAGTATTCAAGAAACTGAAAATGAAGAGTAGTAACATGATTTCCCCCACCACGATACGCTCCATATAACTAGTCTGATGGTATCACCAAATATGGAGTGTTACATAGGTTATTAATGTAAGGCTCAAGATAAGACTAAATAGGATTTAAAATTCAACACTATTTTTTATGGATTTTGTTCTAAAGTAAAATACTTTATTATGTTTATACTCTTCAAAATACTTTGAAAAGTTCAGTAGCGTATACTGCATCATAACTAAGGGTGAGATATCTAGCAGCATATAGATATTCCACAGTTTCAGTGCATATTCTATCCCTGGCACCAATCAGTCTACTTTCCGTCATACTTTTCCTGTACAAGACATTTCATAGTTCTCCTTACCCCTCCTGTCAATGGTCGTTCTCTTCCATCAATTTCATTTAGAATTAATACTACAGATCAATGCAGTTCAAGACCAGAGTGGCTCCTGTGAATGGTTGACTGCACATATATTCATTTAATAGAGCTCACACTATGACATGTATTGGCCAGTCACATTTCCTCTCCACTTCAGCAGTTAATTTCATCAATAACTTATCTTGTAGGCTGTTTCCGTTTTATCCAGAAAAAGGGATTGCTTTCTGCTAAGTCAGCTTTCAATACTGATCGCAACAGCAAAATTGAAACAAGACAATCTTCTTTTCCACTTCTAATAATACATCGGATTTATGTAATTTGAATTATGAGATTTTAAACCTCACTTAACTAAGTTACAAACACAGAAGACTACTCTTACTGCTAAAAACAATGCATGAAAACAACTCCCGACTCCCGCAAAGCCCACAAATCTGTAACAACCGAAATATTTCCCACTGCATGGAAGTTGTGTACTTCATATATTTTAGTCAGCAGTACCTAGGACTTCTAAAATCAATATCAATGACTTCTGGAAAAAAAACAACTATTCCAACTAAACCATTCCAAAATGTTTGCATCTATGTCCAACTCGCTAGTTTTATGTTTTTGTTACTCTCTACTTTTCATGTTTTTATAAAAAAAAAAACACCCTACGTTTTGTTACTTATACACATTAACTATATATTTATTATGCAGCCCAAGACAGCTCCTCTTCACTGAATGTGGCCCAAGCAAGCCAAAAGGTTGGACATCCATGCACACTTTGTACGTCCAATCACAACACTATGTATATGTTCTTAAACTCTGTTTTATGTATACTTTGACAGAATGTTTTACATCAGTGTTAATCTATTGCATTTCTAACACGAATATGACTTGCAAGGAAAGAACATCTACACAAACATGATAAATTGTGAATCCCTTTTGTATTCAATGTTAATTATTGAACCAGGAAATTATTTTCCTATATAGAGAAGTTTATCATATTCATACAAATTTTTAAATTACTTGCTGCTTAAAGGAGTAGTCATGAATTTAAATATTTACCAATCCAAGCACAGCTCACTATAGAAAAATGAAATTCCACACTGAATACAGGGCATCTCTAACACAGGATATCTCTAAGAGGACAGCAAAGGCTGTGCATAAAGGAAAATTGAGAAATTAAAGTATTTTCTTTAGGCAGTGCTCAGATGCCCATTTCCCACGAACAATAATCACCAAATATTAGCAGACAAATTTGAACATAGTTAATGTGTCTAATTTATTTTTGTCTTTACTGTGAAAAATTTGGAGCGATCTAAATTAGAATTTAAGGTTAAGTCTAAAGGAATTACACTAGGTTTGAACAACTTAATCATTTCTCTGAAGAGTAAATGTCATGAGAGTACACTTAAATTATTTTACAACTACCTAGTATTCATTTAGCATAATCAGTTGAAGATGGGCATAAAACAGTTAATAGCATATCCATGCAAGGCGCTGCCCAAGTAGAATTCAACTGATTATTAAGACTACTTCAGTTGAAATTGGTGAAACATGTACAATACTTTTTTCTTAAGATTCTAAGAATATTGTCACAATCTACAATGAATTCTGATCCTGGAGCACTGCATAAAACAACAGAATTAACAAAACAACATTTGCAGTTTTTGTCTCAAGAATATTGTCACAATCTACAATGAATTCTGATCCTGGAGCACTGCATCCAGGCACATGGCCCCCAGAATAAGAAAGCTGCAAAGCAGCTGGAGTAGGTCCACAGGAGGGCCATGGGGAGATGATGAGAAGGGGTTGGAGCACTTCTATGAAGACAGGCTGAGGGAGCTGGGCTTGTTTAGAATAGAGAATCATTAAGGTTGTAAAAAAAACCTCTAAGCTCACCTATTCCAACCATCCACCTACCACCAATGTTGCCCATTAAACCATATCTTTAGGTAACATATCTACATTTTCTTTATACACATCCAGGGATGGTCACTCCACCACTTCCCTAGACAACCTGTTCCAGTGTCTAACCAGTCCTTCTGAGAAGTTCTACTAAATATTGAATCTGAACCTCCCCTAGCGCAACTTGGTCCTATCTCTAATCCAAACACAGTAGCTACCCGGGAAAAGAGGATGACCCTCACCTCACCACAACCTCCTTTCAGATAGTTGTAGAAAGTGACAAAGTCTCCCCTGAGCCTCCTCTCTTCCAGACTAAACAATGCCAGTTCCCTCCTCTGCTTCTCTTAAGACTTGTGTTCCAGATCCTTCATCAGCTTTGTTGCCCTTCTCTGGATACACTCCAGGGCCTCAACACAGTACTTAAGATGTGGCCACACCAGTACTGAGTACAGGGGGACGATCACCTTCCCTGCTCCTGCTGGCTACACTATTTCTGATTCAAGCTAGGATGCTACTGACCTTCTTGGTCACCTGGACTCACTGCTGGCTCATGCTCAGCCAAGCATCAAATAACATCCCTGGGTCCTTTTCCTCCACACAGTTTTCTGGCCACTCTGCCCCAAGCCTGTAACATTGCATGGGATCATTATGATCCAACCGCAGGACCAAACACTTGGTCTCATTGAACTTTATGCCACGGACCTTAGCCCAGCGAACCAAGCTGTCCAAGTCCTTCTGCAGGGCCTTCCTATCCTCAGGCAGATCAAAACTTCCTCCCAACTTGGTGTCATCTGTAACCTTATTGAAGGTGTATTCAATCTCCTAGGTAAGTCTGATAGGCCTGTACTTCTTCATATCGTAGAATCATCAAGGCTGGAAAAGACCTCGAAGATCATCTAGTCCAACCATCCACCTACCAACAATATTTCCCCACTAAACTATGTCCCTTAGTACAACATCTAAAAATTTCTTGAACACCTCCAGGGATGGTGACTCAACCATCTCCCTGGACAGCCCATTCCAGCAAGTGGCCATTTGTGCTGAGAAAAAACTGGACATGATGCAATTTTTTCTGCATGAAGGAATTCACTTACACGCCTCTGCTTCATACAGACTTCCATGTCAGACTTCATTTTGTCAGACTACTCCTCTGCTACCATCTGTTGAACAGCCACAAAATATAATGGAATGGTGGCACCCCTACTGTCATACCACCAACATCCACCTCTGATGTTGTGGGCCAACATAATAAAATAGGAGGTATTACTTTCAGAACAGCCTTTCTATTTTGGAGCAGAGATAAAAAAGCTCAGTGTCATGGTTTTCTGTAGGTATTCTGTATCAAGCATCATGCAGTGAACTGACAGAGCTGGGACAGCTGCTGGGGAGCTGCAGTTTCCAGCAGCTTTTGTTAAGCCCGTACGGTTTCTGGGAGGGAAGTAGGTGACATAACCATAGCCTTACTTCTGGTCAATGCCATCGGCAGCATAGTTATAAAGGCATCTCTCTCTCTCTCTCTCTCTCATTTGTTTGATTCATTACCCCGATTCCTTTTATAATGTATTATCTCTTATTTCTTTACAATTTCTAGTAAATTAGTTTCTCTTTATCTCAATCAAGTCTTAATACCTCCTTTTCACTTCTTTGCTGGCTTCCTGAGCGGGAACGGTTGGTGGAGACCTCCCTGTCATGGGACAAAAGACTCTCAACCAGTGACAGTCATCCATGAAGACAATAACTTCAGGCCTTGACATATATGGCTAACATTTGCCAAAAAAAAAGGGCCTGTGCTAAATGTAGAGTAAGCAGGGAGAATCTTAGTCACTGCTGGACTTAAGGTCTTATTCAGCATATAAGCGTAGGACACGTATAGAACAAATATTTCTGTGAATGTCTTATACTTAAAAGTGCATCAATAACATGGTTATTCATTTGTGCACTTGCCTGCTTCTAGAAAGTGTGAAGAAAAGCTCTCAAAATAAAGACAGGTTGACTCTGCAGAGTGCTTGAAAATATTTAGCCTTAAGTAAAAGAGAAGCCTACAGATGAGAAAGGAAGAACAGGAAGGAAAGCTTCTTAATGACATAAAAACAAAAAATATATATATAATGTATATGTATATATAATAAGCTTCCTCTTACTCAATATTATGCCCTATGCATTAATTTCTTTACTTGCTGTTATCTTTAATTTCCTGAAATTATCATAATATATTTACATGTGTTACCACCAAGCACTCTAATTATATTTTTATATAAGCTCTTCAGAGAATTAATTACAATTTTTAATACAGTGTTCTGAAAACAAGTTACTTCTTGGGACATTACAAATTTTTGTTATGTATTCTAGCTTACAGGGTTTTTAAATTATGTCATTTGGAAGAGAAAAATTGTTATGTATTACACTCTTCGTTCCTATTTCATTGGAAATGTTGTTTTTGAAAAGCAGAAAGATGGACTTGTTTTCCTTAAAACAATTACCTCCCTAATCAGCCTGTTTACCATGTAATTTGTAAAGAAGTGTTGTTAAAAATAAAAACCCAAGTAAGAAGATTGATAGACTAAGAGCAATCCACTTCTTTGCAAAAAAAATAATTCAAATTTTATACAAAACAGCACCTTCTGATTTTCATTGAAGGCTATACAACAAAGAAACAAAAAAAAACATTCAAATGATAGGAATTATATCAACATTTAATATTTGCTATGACTGTGGAAAGAAAATCATAATCATGCTAGTTAAGTTGATTTAGTTTGCTACAGAAAGATAACTGCAGGATGTGTAACATCTTTTGTGTATTATACTGTTCAAAGAGATTTGAGGCAAAGGTTTTTCAGAATGAGAATGCAACAGAACTTCCCACAGTAACTTACGAGGCCACAAAATAATCAAATAGAAGCAGAATATCCTGTTACATATGCATGTTTTTGTGTTAGGGAATAATACTGCTGTGAAATGCAAGACTGGACAACTGAACTGAAATACTTTAAAACACATACATCAACACACGGGAAGTCCCTGCACACCAGATTTGAAAAATATCAACGAAAAATTCAGATAGGTTGGCAAGATGAAAAGACAGCTTCACTCTGCTTTCTTTCTAAGTCTATCATTAGTGTTTTTACAAAGCAAAGACAGGAAAGTATGCTAATACTTAACTACTTGACTGCCAGGGCTGGAAACATTTCTTGACTAAAAGAGATATGAAAATTAAGATAATGTTCTTGCTGTAAAAATTAAATAAATGTTTAATAACATATTTGCCCTGTATTCATAAATTAATTCTCATATTCCCAATCTACGTTCCAAACATGGAAAAAGGACCTGAGACGACCTTTAAGTCATGAAATGAAATACAGAAAGGAAACTGAGTTCAGGGACAGATGGAGAGAGAGCAGAATAACTTACTCTGCTTTGCATTTAAAAGAAAAAAAAGACAAGGTGAACAACAAATTATAAAAACTATTACACTATCGTGCTTCACTTTTTCTACTCTTGCCTCAAGTAACCACTTACAGCACATCTAATTTTCAACTACATGTATTTATCAGCATTTATAAGGAGAATATGTATTTAAAAAGAGATACACATTCTTCGACAGAATAAGTAAATTCAAATCGTAGAACCATCACAGAATGGTTGAAGTTGGAAGGAACCTTTAAAAGTGACATCTAGTCCAACTTCAGTGCAATGATCAGGGACAACCTAGATCAGGTTGCTCAGCGCATGACCTTGAACGTCCTTGTTAGCAGGACTATGTTCAATCCTTTTATTTCCCAGCTTGTATTGATAAGATAGTGGAGGTCGCTGCAACCTCCTTGCATGCAAGGTGCATGACCTTGCACTAATTTCTTGAACCTACTGGGCCCTCTGCTCGAACCTGTCTGGGTCTCTCTGGATACTTGGTACCATCCGCTAACTTACTGAGAGCGCACTTGATCCCAACACTGATGTCACTGACAAAAATATTAAAGAGCATCGGCTCCCTGGGGAACACCACTCATGTCCATCCAGACAGTGAGCCATTAGCTGTTGCTCTCTGGGTAAGAACACGCAACCAGTTCTTCGTCAGTTTAATAGTCCAGCCATCAAACAATCACTCATCTTTCCAATCTGAAGAGAAAGATATTGTGGAGGAATGTGTCAAAGGCCTTCCTGAAGTCCAAGTAGATGACATCAATGGCTCTTCCCTTTCCCACTGACGCAGTAACACCACTGCAGAAGGCCACAATGTTGGTCAGGCAGGACTTGCTCTTGGTGAAGCCATGCTGGCTTTCCTGTATCTCCTCCCTCTCTTCCACGTGCCTTAGCGCAGCTTCCAGGAGGATCTCTTCCATGATATTCCCCAGCGCAGAAGTGAGGCTGAGAGGTCGGTAGTTCCCTAGGTCATCCTTCCTACCCTTGTTAAAAATAGGTGCAACACTGCCTTCTTTCCAGACACAGGGGACTTTGCGTGACTTTTGCCATGACT
Organism: Pavo muticus; assembly: GCA_016647715.1. NCBI lineage: Eukaryota > Metazoa > Chordata > Aves > Galliformes > Phasianidae > Pavo > Pavo muticus. The sequence continues at coordinate 1,712,880 of JACDJE010000104.1, forward strand.
TTTCAAATGTCACTGTGAGTGCCTTAGCAACTACACCAGCCTCCTCCCTTAGGACTCTGGGATGCATCTCATTGGGTCCCATTGACTTATGGGTGTTCGGGATCCTCAGGTGGTCACAAACCTGATCTTCGCTTACACTGGGAGGATCGCTGCCCTCCACCCCCCACCTTCTCACCCCTCTGCCGGAGGAATGCGTGAAGAGCAGTTGCCAGTGAAGACCGAGGCAAAAAAGTTGTTGAGTACCTCAGCCTTCTACTTGTCCTTTGTTACCAGCCTGCCTGTACTGCTCACTGGGCCTGAGGGGTGTGCCTTCCTGGAGTTTTCTGGATGGATCTGTAGAAGCATCTCTTTTTCCACCCCTTGCCAAGTATGGCTCCAGTTGGGCCTTGGCCTTCCTGACCTCATCTCTACACAGCCTACCAGAATCCCTATACTTTGCCCAGGATGCCTGACCCTGCTTCCACTGCCTGTGCATTTTCTTCATGCTGTGTACTTTGACTCTCCAGTCCCAGCTTGTTTCCAGAGAGCCTTAGCAGTGGACCCCCACACACTATTTGTTACCAATGTCAATATGCATTGTAAAGAACAGTATATAGGAAGACAATAACACACAAGTTTTGAAAACTTTATTTAAATTTCTCTGGGAGAACACTGAAGTTAATAGATTCCCACTTGCTACATTTTTGCCAAATATCAGCAGGCTTAAAAAAAGATTTGCCAGTAAGGACTGAAGGGAGGTTATGGCTAGAATTAAAATATAGTATGAGACATTTAATTGTTTTACTGTGCTAAAGATGCTTCAGAGGGAAACAACTATATTTTGCTTGTACACAGTATATATGCAGGTGTATTATTTTATTATTCTGCATTCCACTACAGATTTATCACCAAAAGCACGTGTAGAATATGTTCGCTTAAATTAGTCTCCAACTGTATTAAATTACATTTACTTTCTCTAACGCGTAGCTAATAGAAATTCATGTCAGTTATCCACAAAGACAATGTTAAACCACCGCTATAGGTCTGGGCTCTTTTCAACAATCAAATCTAAATAAATGAAATTACGTCTGTCTTCTCTCTGAAGATCTGTATCCAATTAATTTTTTACAAATGAGAACAACAGCTACTACTAATGCCTTTCAAGCCTCAGCAAAACTGAATTATTAAATCTGTCTGCCTATATCCTATTACAGCCTACTTATGAATACTTGATTTTATTTTGTATAATTGACAACAGTTGTCAGGAAAGGAAGGCTTTAATGGCAATCAAATTAAGATCAACTTGTCTAAGTGTCACAGCGAAGAGTGTGCATGAAGTGCTGAATAAATTAATTGATGGGTCACTGTGAAATAGGGCATGTAGAACTGTGGTGTCATAAACCATTATATATTGTCTAGTAATAATACACCCTTTCCAGCTTGAAGACAAAAGCAATGAAAGCAATAAGTTATTAGAAAATAATCAAGAAAAAACTGACTTTGCATGCCTAACACAAGATCACTTACAAACAACTTAATTTTTAAGTAATTTATATTACTTAAGTGACTATGTGCATAAAAATTTTAAAGTGATGACAAGATGAGTAGCAGCACCAGGATAACATGTTAGATGACAGAGTTTCATTTACTACTATCACAGAAAGCTTTCAGTTATGTTACCCACTAAGGAATTCTAAAAAAAATAATAAAAAAAAAAATCAACACACCAGAATAGCTGAACCATCTTAAACATTTCAGTTATAACACCATCAGTTCGGATGCAAATAACAAATCGTAGTTGTATTTAAAGAAGAGTGATGAAATTAGTTTAAAAGCATTAATTTCTCTTAATACCATTAAAACAACTGTGTGTACTTGAGTTATTTGATCTGAATTAAGAAACTGATGAAGCAATTGATTAATTGGAATTCAAGCCATCAGTCACTGGATCCATCAACAGATTCATTTACATTCTAAACAATCAGCTGATGGTCTTATAGGATGCCATGTATTAATATGCAGTCAATATGATACCATCAAACTCATCAGAATTCCTTACTGACAAGCACATAAATGCTTTTAATCCAAGCTTTATCCACTGCATTTTTTTTTTTGATTACTGTATTGATTCAGTGTGATTTAGGAATTTTTACTTTTAATAAAAACATTACAGACTTATCTTACTTACAGCAAACAGTATTCTAAGGCAGAAAAGAAAAAAAACATCCACATTTATGCTCACATTCTCAAATTTTAACATAATTATTTTCCTAAAGGAGATTTACAAGTAGATATTCAAAAGCATTAATTCACCCTTTGTATTTAATAGGTTTTGAAGCACCACTTTGCTCCATTATTTTTCTGATGTCAACTAAGAATCTTTTTCTATAGAATCTCACTGATGAAGAAAGATAAACTATTTAAATATTTTCCTGAAATTTACAACTTTCTATCTTGTAAGAAAAAAAATATATATACATATACACACACACAGTCATGATAAGTCTAAAACTCTGCCATACTTAATACTTCGGTGACCTTAGAACTCCAACCAAAATCTTGCTTCACTTTCCAGATGAAAGAAAAACAAAGGAAGCCTGAATACCACTTTATAACAGTATGGAAATCATTACTATACGTAGCAGATATCAGCTCTACTGACAGTTTTCATGAAAATAACAAGAATATTTATCACTAACATCACCCTGTTTCTATACCTGCTTTATTTGCTATTATGGTTATTTTTGACATTTAGAACTGAAACAACCTATGGGGATTTATCCCATGAATGATCCAAGCACATAAACTGATTAAAATACAGGAACTGTAAACATTTTCATCTTTGCTCATCCATTTTTAAAACAATTTTGCTAGTGCCAACAACATATTAGAACTAGTCAGATGTAAATACACATTAGCATTAGAATTGCCTCTCAACAAACAATAGCTGTCACATCTTTCTTCAGAAAAATTAAAGATAAAAATATTTTCCAAACTGAGTAATTTTAACATAGTAGGGAAAAAAAAACTGCCAGGTGGTATCCTACTTTAGCATAGCAAACTAATTTCACAAAAATAACAGACTACTTTAACATAATGTATACTATGCATTTGGATAAATCAAAGGATAAAACTGAACTGCTTGCAATTAAAGAGGTTATGGCTGTTTTGAAAAACAAAGTGCCTACACTGCAAACGATTTTAAGGCACCACTACAACAGGAATATCGCACAGTGTGGATACTATTCCACAAGTGCAATTCCATAACTATTATCCATGTCAGATTGTTTTCCTTGAGTCATTACTACAGGCTACGAACTGGGTTCAGCTGGCTTTTTTTCATTTTTCTTAATATATAATGCTCATTGGGGGCCCACAGGAAAACATTCTAGTTTACTCCTGGGAAACTGGTTCTCATTTAAAAATGTATTGTGAAAATTATTTTAAGTGCAAGTTTGCTTCAGAATTCAACACCTTCAAATCTGCAGTCAGGCCTGCACTAGGTATTTTATATAGGACAATTCTCAAATTGCTGCCTGTTGTAACAAAAATGAGATTAGGATACCACCTGCAATCAGAACTGTAACTGAAGCAGTTAAATACAAACTAAATTTCATTTACTCTCCATAAATACTAAGAGCAATGACTGTGAAAACACAGGCCTTAGCATTTTTCTGGAGAAGCCAGCATTTTATCAACTGCATAATCCATACAAGGCAGACTGACCCACATCAGTGTCTCTACTACTGAAGAGAGATGCAAGTTAGTTCAAGTCTACACATGCTCCTATTTCAGGTACAGATACCCCACCTCAAGCCGCAAACAGAAGTTAGAATGAGATCACATACCCAAGCTATGTTTTCATTATGAATACATTAAGATAGATTTGAAGATCATCTCTAAAATTAAGAAACAACTTTAAAACCACTGCTAGGTCATACCTCATTAGGCCTGATTAGCAGTGCTTATGCAGAAATCCCTTTTCTAACCCCAGGCGCAGGAAAACAGGAAAGGAAGCAAAGAGATCAGCAAGGCTAAATTGGGACCAGCTGATCAAATTAGCAAGCAGGAAGAAAATACATAGGCAACGGAAGCAGGGACAGGTATCCTGGGAGGAGCAGGGATTCTGGTAGGCTGTGCAGAGATGGAGTCAACCTCATGAGGTTTGCGCAAGGGCCCACCTTTTGAGGTTATCAAGGTCCCTTCTTTCTGCCATATCATCTGTAATACTCAGCTTTGTGTCATCAGCAAACTTGATGAGGGTGTACTTGATCCCAACATCTATGCCATTGATAAAGACCATAGAATCATAGAATGGCCTAGGTTGAAAAGGACCACAATGATCATCTAGATTCAACCCCCCTGCTATGTGCAGGGTTGCCAACCACTAGACCAGGCTGCCAGAGCCAAATCCAGCCCGGTTGCAAGACAGACCCCCCTGTGGGACACCACTCATCACCAGCCTCCACCTGGACCACAACACTCTGGCTTCAACTTTCTAAGCAATTCCTTACCCAACAAATAGCACATCCTTCAAATCCACCTCTCTCCAATTTAGAGATAAGGATGTGGTGGGGGATCATGTCAAAGGCCTTGCAGAAGTCCACGTAGATGACATCAGTTGCCTTCCATTTGTCCACCATTGCTGTCACTCCATCATAGAAGGCCACCAGATTGGTCAGGCATGACCTTTCTTGGTGAAGCCATGCTGGCTGTCTCAGATCATCTACTCCTCCTTCACATGCCTTGACATGTCTTCCAGGAGGATCTGTTCCATCAGCTTCCCAGGCACAGAGATGAGGCTCACTGGCATGTAGTCCTCCAGTTCCTCCTTCCTCCCTTTCTTATAAATGGAAGTGATGTTTCCCTTTTTCCAGTCACTGGGGACTTTATCTGACAGTCATGACTTTTCAAATATGATGGAGTGCAGCTCAGCAACCACATCAGCCATCTCCCTCAGCACCCTGGGATGCATGTCATTGGGTCCCATAGACTTATACACATTCAGCCTTATGAGGTGGTCTTGGACTTCCTCTGCCTTTACAGCGGGGGCAGAGTTTGCTCCCCCAGTTCCCACCTAGAGGGGTTTAGAGGTGTGATGAATATAAGAATCCTGGTTGTCAGTGAAGACCGAGGCAAAGAACTCACTGAGTACCTCAGCCTTCTCCATATCTGTTGTAGCCAGTTCTCCTTTCTCACTTATCACACTCCTTGGCCTGTCTCTTCTGAAAAATGTACCTATAGAATCCCTTCTTGTTTTTATCATCCCTCAGTAAGTTCAGTTCCATCTGTGTCTTGGCTTTCCTAATCCCATCTCTGCATGTCCAGACAGCATCCCTGTATTCTCAGATGACACATCCTTGTTTCCAAGGACATGCCCTTTTTTTCACTCAGTTTGACTAGCCAGTCCTTGCCAAGTCATGACAGTTTCCCGCCTCCTCTGCCTGTTTTCTTATTCTGGGCGATGGAGATCTCTTGTGCTCTCAGAAAGGCATCCTTGAAGAGTAGCCAGCTTTGCTCCACTCCTTTGTCTCTAAGGACAGCTTCCCAGGAGATTTCTTCCAGCAATTCCTTAAACAGCCTGAAAAATCACTCTCCTGAAGTTCACTGTCCTGACTCTGCTCTTTGCCAGGCTCACATTCCTCAAGATCACAAACTCACTCAGGGCACGGTTGCTGTAGCCCAGGCTGCCTCCAATCTTAGTGTCTTTAATGATATCCTCTGCATTGGTGAACATCAGAGGTCCAGTAACATTTCACCTCTGGTTGATCTGCCAAATACCTGAACCAGAAAGTTATCATCGATGAACTACAGGAGTCTCCTTGATTGCCTGCAATTCGCCATGTTGCTTTCTGAGCAGATATCTGGATGACGGAAATTCTCCATCAGGATAAGAGACTGTAAACATGACACTTCTTGCAGCTGAAGCAAGAAGGCTCTCCTTGATCAGGTGGCCTGCAGTAGACCCCAACCACCTGTAGCACTAGCTGTGATGAGTGGAACTGAGCAGTCAGTAGCAGTTGCTACTGAGAGTATTTTCTCTGACAAGAACAAAATCCCACAACCAAAAGCCACTTTTGCCAATTTGATAGTTGCTGTAAGTCTGTAGAAAATTATGTATTAAAATATATCTGTGAACCATATTTTAATAGATTTGTCTTAACAGTTTTTCCAACTCCAGTTTTGTTGGTGGAAGCATATCTCAATGCAATATTCTGACACTTGGGAAAACTTTTTTTCAGAAGCATTGGCATTGCTCTATACAGAATCTGGTGTCTGCCAAAAATGCTAATTCTGTGCAAAGACATATTTACAGGGTTCAAATACATGGTCAGGAAAGCTGGAATAGATTAGTAAAAGAAATTCCACTTCATCCTAAGGAAATCAGTTTTTACCAAGGAGGGCTGAACAGTAAAAACAACTCTCCTCTTCATATAATTTCAATGCAATATCTAAGATAAGTAAAGTCCCTGGTGAAAAAAAAAAGGGTTAAAATAAGATTTATCAGTTCTTATCCTCCTGAAAAGCTACTAATAACAACAACAACAAAAAAAAACAATAAAATAACAGCACTGTTATTAATCACCAGCCTAAAAAACTAGCTGTAATACATAATAAACAATTTTTCCTACACCTGGTGTCTATCACATACTTGAAGGTAGTCATCTGCTGGCTCTTCCAACTGCAAAGGCTCTAGCAAATAACACAATTAGCCTAATTTCTATGGGCAATATTATTATGTCATTATCTTTCCTAGAGTAACTTTCAACCAAGTAGAGCAAGCCAGAGACATCGAGGAACTTTCTTCCTTCCATTTTTTTCTCAAAAGCTCAAGGATATGAAGAGCTACTAGAACATGTTAGTTCCAGCAATCACATGTTTTTGAACATAGCAAAAATTGCTGGTAAAAATCAGCAACTATTAGCTCAGAGCCAATCACTGCAAATGCCAGTTTTCACTGCATGAATAAGAAATTGAGGTTACCTTAGGACAGTAAATGAAAAGTTTGAAGGAAAAAAATAGTTCATTCACTCTTTCTTGACATAGTCAAATATTTGTGTACTTCTCATAATTTCACATTTCAAAGTAAAGAGCACAAATATTACAGATAGTTTTATAAATATACGTACCAGGCTTTCGTAAAGGACCAGCTCTAGCTCATGTTAGAGCACCCTTGTGTGTTAGAATAAGAATACCTGACCCATATCAGAATCATCTGGTCACTGAACTAATGCATGTATGGACTAAAAGCAGGCATAATCAAGTTGGAGAACATGTATTTCAACTCAGGAAAGAATAGTTATAAGATGACATATAATTAGAATTCAGTTTTATCAAAATAATCCATTAGGCTTGATCTCCTTAAAATTAGCTCCTGCTACACAGAGTAAGTTAAGAAGCATCCTAAAAAGCTCCGCATTTCTTAAAGTGCATTTGGGAAAGAAGATGGGAAGAAAGCAAGCACATGACACTGGCTCATTTCTTCCACAGAAACATACCCATGTAAAAACAAGCCAGTACTGCTTTTGGTTGAACTTCTATGACTAAGACTAATGATTTATAATTCAAACTGCTTTTTTTGACTGAAGACAAAGGGTATTAAGTGTTACAAACAACAGTAATATGTGGTGCAAATACTGAAATTGAAAAATGTTGAACAGAGTAGACTTTAAAATCAGTTCAAAATCTTTGCTTTTACTCTTTATAGATTTATGATAACAAACTGTTTTATTGCACAGAAGATAAAATTACATACAGAACATAAAACCATGCAAAAACTAATATAATATTTATATATATTTGTTTTACAAAGTATTTAAACTGTTGACTATAAACTAAACTATAAATCAGTCAAAACTACAACATTCAAGAAAAAGCAATTACAGATATAAGTGTTCATATTCTTTAGTCAAAAAAACAATTACTGCCATATGTTTGAAGTTCAGTTTTGGAATTTTTCTTTGGTTGCATTTTTTCTTGTTTGATTTGGTTTCACTTTTTTTTGAGAGCACAACACCAATTTAAATAGCCAATATATTGCATGTTTATAGAAAAAGTATTGAAAATTCAAAAGTCACATTCCATGTGTGGTAAAAGTATAAACAAATTATATCTGAACTTTGGGCAGATTTCATTGCATTTGCTGTGTTCACTTTATATTACAGTGAGCAATTACCTTGCAGGTACACTTTGAATTTGTTAACAAGCACATTTATTTATTTAGGGACAGGCTAATCTTATATTATAAACCTTTAAATTGTGTAGTTTTATTTTCCAGATAGCAGATTACCAGAAAATTTTAAAGCTGTCTGAATTAAACCTGAACACCAAAATAGACTTGAACAATTTTACTTTCAAATAACATTTTTTTCCCCACATTTCTGACACAAGAATTCACTCTATGTCCTAGACCTACGATTATATATATTCCTGTCAAGATACAGAGACTGGATTGTTCATTGACATACCTGTGGCCCATCCCTCAATTAACAGTGCTGTGGGGAGAGCAGACTATACATAATGTCTTAGAAATTTCCATACAAGAATCTACAAATTTAAGAATTAGTGCTGAGGAAAACATGCTACAGCATAGATATGCAAAACATAATTGAGGAAATTTTGTCATTGCAAGTTATACAGCTGCTTGACCCCACTTTTATTTCAGCAGTGAGAATGCCGATCACAATCAGGGACAGCTTTCCATGTTTTCACAACAGCAAACACTACACATTATGTACTGAGTTCTCAACACATTTCTGCCATGCATCTATCACTTAAAGATATTAGCACTGATATATACTCCTGCAAATGCAGATGACAACTGCTTCTAAATGCCTACATACCTAATACAATATAACTGGTAAAGACTAAGACAAATTTCCATAAACGTATCTTTTACTGCTAAGGCATAGCATACAAAAGGCATAGTTAAGGTAATTCTACAGAGCCATGACTCATATTTCTACTTCTCTAGCAGGTGTTATTTGAGCTGTAACAGTTCTTATGATTCGAGCTGAAACACTTTCAGGCTTCAGTGGTTAAGGCATGATATTGCAAGCAGCCCAAAAGGAAACATCAATCATTTTATAATCATGTTGGATCCAAGATATTTGAGTTGTCAAAAGCATTATGAATTCTAGTAAATTGCGGATTCTGAATCAGAGGGTAGCTAACCAGGATTGAGATTGTATATACAAACAATTAGAAAACACTACTGGTCCAGACCTGTTAAACACGATCTAGTGCACCTAACAATCAATCACTTCAAAATCATAACTAAGACAGTGACTGTGTAGTACTTGTAGCAATTTCTTCTTCTAGTGAATATGTAGCTCCAGTAGCGTTCTGTAGGCAAATCAAATATTTGACTTGTCTTGCAAATGATTTCTGACATAGAACTCCAATGCCACAGTAAAATATCAAAGCACTCCTAACACAAAGTTTAGGAATACCACAGCTATAACTATGTTGAAAGTTAGCGCTGTCTAACAATTATCAGACAGCTCTTCATGATCTGTAGTGATAGAAAGAATGCAAATTCATTTGATTTAAATGGGGGCTATCCCATAGTCACTTGCAAACTTTAATCAAAACAGCTGTAATTTATAGGGCTCATGTAAAGGAGATACATGTTCAGAGTTCAGGAGTACTCTTATCACCATGTAAGGAGAAACAGAATTAATGAGCAGTACTTTTCTTCCCCTCACTCAAGAGAAGTGTTTGCTGGTTTTTTGTTGTTGTTTGTTTGCTGTTTTTGTGGGGTTGAGTGAGGTTTTATATATTTGACTGCCCAAATCACTTCAAGAGGAAAAAAATTAGTTATTCTAAGTTTTTTTTAGATCACTTTAATACATTTCTAAAATCATTTTAATCACGTCAGTAGGATATTGTTTCAGTTCTTTTCAATTAAATAACTGAAAATCAAATCAAGTGACATTTAATGTACTGCAACAATATTCAAAAATAGTTATACTAGACAAATATTGTTTTAAAGTATACTGAACTAGTCTTAATATTAGCATTACCTAAAGTTTTGTTATATCAATCATCTATTTACAAGAATGCATCTCTATGGGTCTCACATTCACAATTCACAGTAAGATTTCCCATTTTTAAGTCCAAGCATACTATTTTTCTCAGATATATACACTCCTGCCCCTCGCCCCCATTAATCTGACAAATGTGGATTTCCTACTATCAACCTATTTGACCACAATGCACAATCTAAAATATTACTACAATGACCAAGTTCTTATGTAACCAAACTGAATTATCAAAACATACCAGTTTTTTCTGATGTTCTGAGAAAAACCATGTCAGATGGGATTCGTTGATTCTGAGGAGAGAGAAAGAAAAAAAAGTACAGTTTATTCTAAGTAAGAAAAAAGTGAATTCCAATCAAACGTCCAGTAAGATCCTGTCATCAGAAGGTCAAACTTGGATTGAAACTCAATTAAAATAGGATTTATCAAAGCACTTTATATTCAGTATTTGCAATTCAGAAATCAATATTTTCAAAAATTATACAATAAGCAAACGACATCTAATCCTTTCAAATGTTCTTTGTAAGTGAATCATAAATACCCAAAGACCTGGACTGGTCTTTTCATGACTAAAAACAGCACTTCAAGACTATAAATTACTGAATATATATCACTGAAATACTAAAAGTAATATTTTGTTGAGCAAAACCCTGATAGTTAGCAGAAAAAGTAAACAATGAAATTTCAAACATCTCAGCATTTAAGCTGTACATACAGTATATATCAACTTTTTCCAGGCATCCTCTTTCTCTCTCCCAACATACAAACAAACACAGAGGAAAATGCAAGGCATTTCCTTTCCAACGTTTTCCAATTTCACATATTTACAAACCTCTCCTTTGCAAAGACAAAATTGAATAGACTTCCTTTCTTAGTACTTAAGTCATACCCAGGTCAAGTGCAGGCCTGTACTGCCATTTCCCTTTCAAGTATTTAACTTGCTGCATCAAATCAGGTTTTCAATTTTTTTTTGCTGTTTATAAAACATCAAATCTAAGCTTTTGTGGATTAAACAACATTGAACAATAACTGTTGTCCCACACACAAGTAGTCTGCTATCCAAACTACCCAGATCCTTTGCACTCCCTTCATTAATCACTCATGAAGGAGGCATCTACCAGTACACCAGTTAAACACTGACAGCACAGAGTTTAAGAATTAAAAACTGGGGAAGTAAAAAAAAATAACTGACATGTCAAAATGTGAAAGATATACAAGCCTAGAAAAGTACAGCGATGGGCTAAGCTGGTAGGAACCAGAGTAAATGCTGAAAACAGTGATGAGAGAAAATACAGAAGAAACAAATTCATTACTATCACAACTTACATCTGGTATGCCACACATTGTCCTGTTTAATTCTGAAGCTAAATACAAAGTTTCATTTGTTTTTCATTTACAAACTTAACTACATGAAAAATTCCAGTAGATTAACAATGACTAACAATTTAATGTTAAAATATGTTTCATAATATTAATTTCAGATTACTTGTTAAAAGGACATAACGCATAAAGTTTCACTTAGAACAATATTTTCCGCACAGAAATGCAGTTCCATTTGAGAATTTCAAGTTTTCACGTTCAACGCATACTTTTTTTGATACTGCCTTGAAAACCACTTCATAGCTAAGACTCATATTTTTGAAGAGCTCAAATGTCTGCTTGAAGAAAGAGTAGAAAGGAAAACACATATGTAGCTGACAAAGCCCATCATATGGCATATGTGAACCTCATGGATTTTAGCCTTGAAAAACCTTCTTGAACTTACCAACTTATTTAATATATAAGCATCTCGAAACTTAAATTATTTTTCATTTCAATTATAATCAAACTGGAAAATTAATACTGTGTTAATTCAGCTGTAGGTCTATATTCTGCATAAACTACAAGCTATAGAAAACTGTTTAGTTATATACTTCAAGAAGGAACAGCAGCACAGATGGGTTTCAAATGGTTAGGAATCAAACTAGCCTGAAAATTTCAATTCAAAGCATGAAACAATGGAACATCTCAAGTCACCAACACAGTATATAGAATCCTGCCTGTAAATTTTAGAGTGATTCTAATCAGAATAATGAATCGATTCACTGTATCAAAGCAGAAGATAAATCTTTGTAACACCCCCACAAAAGTTCTGTGATAGCAACTGAAATATGTACATCGCATAGCAGCTCTAACATACTTAACCCATTGGGAAATCACAGAATTATTTGAGTCGGAAGTGACGTTTAAAGGTCAGCTAGTCCAATTCCCCTGCTATGAACAGTGAAATCTACAGGTAGCACAAAGACTGACTCCACCTGACACTGAACAGCTCCAGGGACAGGGAAGAGTCTGCCTCCTTTGTTACAGCCCCCATTTAGATACTGAAAGGCCACTCTCAGGTCTTCAGAACTCTCTTCCCTAGGTTGAACATCCCCAGCTCTCCCAGCCTGTCCTCATAGGGAAGGTGTTCCATTCCTTGGGATCATTTCTGGGGCCCTCCTCCAAACTTACTCCAACAGCTTCAAGAATACCCTGTACTAGGACACTGCATCTGGATATAGCACTCTAGGCGAGGTCTCACCAGTGCAAAGTAGAGGGAGCAGGATCATCTTCTACAGCCTACAAGCCACTCTACTTTTGATGTAGCCCAGGATATGGTTAGTTTCATGGGCTGTGAGGTCACATGGCTGGCTCACGTCCAACTTGCCATACCTCGAGCCCTAATCTAAAGGACTGTGCTCAATCCTTTCAACCCCCAGCTTATACTGATAGTGGGGGTTGCTGCAACCCAGGTGCAAGACCTTGTACTTGTGTGCGTTCAACATCATGAAGTTCTTCAGGGCCAACTGCTTAAGTCCGTCTAGGTGTGTCTAGATGCTATCCCATCCCGCTGGCATCTTGACAACACAACGCAGCTTAATGTCATCCTAAAACTTGCTGAGAGCGCACTTGATCCCAACACTGATGTCACTGACAAAAATATTAAAGAGCATCAGCCCCGCTACTGATTCCTGAGGGGTGGCACTCATCGCTGGCCTCTATCCAGACACTGAGCCACTGACCACTGTTCTCTGGGTAATGTCTTGCACCCAGTTCCTCGTCAATTTAATAGTTCAGCTATCACCTCCATATCTTTCCAATTTGAAGAGAAGGATGTTGTGGGGGACCATGTCAAAGGCCTTCCTGAAGTCCAAGTAGATGACATCAATGGCTCTTCCCTTTCCCACTGACGCAGTAACACCACTGCAGAAGGCCACAATGTTGGTCNAAAAAAAAAAAAAGAATATTAATGCCTGCCTAGGTTGATTACAAAGAGTCATAAAAATATAAATGCAATATGTATTTCAAGATATTACTGTTTGGTGAAAAGTTACAATTTATACAAAACTGATATTTGAAGAACACTAATAAATTGATGTAATCTCTAAACAGATAATTAATTATGAGGTTTTGAAATTGTATAGTTTTCTAGGCAATCACCCACTATAATAGTATGGGAGAGATACTGAAGTCTGATAAACAATATCAATAATTGAGTTACAGAACTGGAAAAAATGATGATTTTGTGTCACCTACTATGCACCCCCTATGACACATCAAAAGTGACTAGGCTTAGTCACGAAGCATCTTACACATAAGTTGTTGATAACTGGGCTTCGACCAACAGGTAGCTTTACTCAGTCATAGACATCATTGCCAACTGACACTGCCTGAGCCTTGTTGGAAATCATAGTAGAAAAGAGGTAAGTTGTAAGTCAGAAAAAATGCCTGAATACTTCATTTTAGGAAATTAAAATAACAACCTGAGAGTTTTCACTTGCTGGAGCTGCCCATTCAGTAACTGCTGTGAACAACTCATTCAAAAACAGCACACATCAATTTTAATTCTGTATTTTCTGTAGGGAAGTTAATATTTTTTACGACAGTTAAATGTTAACGTTATTATCTGAAAGGTTGAGGAGAAGGTAAGCCACTGCCCAAAACGTGCTGTTTATCTCACTAGACTTGAGGATTTCTAGTCATAGAGCCTTGCTACAACTTCAGGAAGCGTTGCTTCCCTGAGTTAAAAAACAGCAAAACTACAGAAAAAAATCACCCTATAGACAAGCTACAAGTCACCCTCTTCCGAGATATATAAGTAGTAATAAATTCAGATGTGTTAACACAGGCTATGAACATATATATACACACGTTTTTTACATGTGTATATACACACATACAGCCTGATGAGCTGAAATGTACATCCATACAAAAATCTTTTCCCACCAGAAGCAGTAGGTACCTTGTTAAGCATGTCAAAACACAGTCTTAAGAAATTAAAAATCAAACCAAATGAATTACAGAAAAGATGACCCACAGAAGCACAGCAGAAGCAGCAATACGCAGTAAGTAGTATTATGAATAGCAGATTAATGTACATTCTATCATTTCTCATTCCTAAGATGTATAAATGAAAATAAGGTAGGTCCCAAATCCTCACTGTAACTCTCAATGAAGAGATCTGGCAGTTACTTTCGCAAAACTCCTACATTTTACTACCTTTGACTGAATGTATCTTATGATTAAAGAGAAAATAACTAAAGTCACATTTAATGCAAAAACAGCAGTTTCAGTTTACTTAATGAATTTATTCCTATAATTGATCTAATTTTTAGTATGCTTTCCACAACATTAGCACTTCCAAAACAAGGAAACAATGTCAGTGAAGATCAGAACTATTGTTTTGGCCTGTCTGCACAGCTATTTTGGAAAGCCAGTCTTTGTTACTGAAAATCCTTTAAAACAATCCAATTTTTTTAGTTGCCAAGCACATCTTGCCTCCCACTCTTGAACATATAACCAATCACATCTTCAGTCTAACTCCCAACCTCATCATAACCCAACTGTGAGGGTGAAGGGAATAGCACAACTGCTTCTTATAAAAGCAGTAGCAAGAAATATGAGTATTCTACAGGAGTATTTTACAACTGGGATGGGAATCAGGTTAGTATCAATCTCACAAATCAACATATTTTGACTGCTTAACTATAAAGGGAATGCACAGGTTTGCACCAAGCCCCAAGTTTTGACTAGAGCTGAATAGCATATATCAAAACAAATGATAATATTTAATTTGCTTTCTGTTATCTTTTCCAAAAGCATAGCATTTCCTATTTTGTCTTCAATTTATCTCCTGGGAATTTCCTAATAGTCACAAAAATCCAAGTACTTACTCTGTGTTGCATCTCAGAATTACGCCACCTACGCAGTCAAATGTGACTAAAGCTATTCAGCAATATTAACCAAATGAAACTGTCAGCAATTTTATCAAATTGAACAACTGAAATCTCCAGTCATGTTCTAACAGCATCTAAAGTAAAGACCAAAAGAGACTAACTTTTGGTGACAAGGTAGAACTTTCATTTGTGGCACTCTAAAGCAGACAAAAGCAACGACTCCAAGGACAAGGTACACCAACAGAAACCTAGACATCATCTGTGCTTGTACTCAGCCTAGTAATTCGGGGAATTTCACAAATAGAAAAGTTTCCTTAATAGACAGTTTTCTAGGTGACTAACACTTTGGAATACCTTCTTTATAATACACTTAAATATCCTGTTGGAAGAGTCTGGCTATCTCTATAAATATGGAAGCCTATGACATAAGAACTATTTCTACAATGAATCTGAACAACAGGACACATTCCACTAAGAACTAAATGGTTAAGTGTGGCAGTAATTAAAAAAAGTAGCTTTAGATTTTGAAAAGCTGGCAAATAAAGCTTTCCTCTAGATCAGCAAAAAAGAGAATCATGAGATAACACTTCAGAGAATATTAAAAAAATACAAATTAGTAAAGATGCATTTAGAAAAAAAACTCACAATGTTATTTGCTTCATAAACTATCTTGCTAACTATTTATTCATTAGAAACATCTCAGTAGCAAAACACTCTTCACCACCTGTGTAATTACTATTAACATCCAAAGCTAAAAGAAGTGGCTGCACATCCAGACTTCACAGTCCACCAAAGTGCAAGGCCTTTGCCTAAAGCCACAAACAGAATTATACAGAATTGGAATACTGGAACATATCTGTAGTGATTCATTTTGCTCCCAAGATAGTCTTCTGAAAAGCACTGAAATTATTTGAGAAAAACCTAATAAACTTCTCACATGTGCTAATAATTTTCACATAATTTAAAAAATGAAGTAAACAAAACAAGGTATTATGTGTATTAGAAAGGACTTTATTCATGAGCATCTCTTTGAGTAGAAAAACTCCTGAAAGAACAGGTGCTTCTGAGAGACCTAGAAAATAATTTCAAATTGCTCACCTTACACATCGTATTTTGAGTACTGTCTGAAAATGCTTTTGGAACTAGTAACAGAGATTGTTTCTAACCAGTAAATATCAAGCTCTGGAAAACAGTCAAGTTTAAACCACGTCAAAGTTTTACCGAGTATATATTAGCTTCAGCAGTCAACATAATTAGAGTACACACAATATAATGGGGAACTGAAAGAAAGACTTCATTAAGTTACAGTGATGATGATTTTTTCAGTCAAATGCTGTCCAAAACTCCATTTTACGTAGCAAACTGAGATCAGTCTTAAACCACTAATTTAAAACTCCACAGATGCTTCATAGCTGACATTTCCTCTCTTCCAGCTTCTTTTTGAAATTCTTTTTTAAATTAAGTTCCAAGATTTCTTGCTGTTGCTTAGAGCTTCCCTGATCAACCAGATTAAATTGACACAATGCTTTAAAAAATGTATGTGTTCCAAACCATCTAAATATCAGGAACAATCTGTAGGTTTCAAATACTGCAAGCAGTAATGACCTAACATTACTCTGGATTCAGAAATATTCTTCTAAATGCAGTACAGTTTAAGAAGAACAAGAATGACCTGTACTAAAAGAGCTGAAGTTGTATTATAAGAAGTTCCAGTACAGATTTTAATTAACTACAGTATTACAATAATTATCAGGGCATTCTGATAAAAATCTTGATTTTAAAGCTGCAGATAACTCAGGTATAAGCGACTCAAAACTGAACGCTTCTTAACAGAGAACACTTTGAAATTAAAAAAAGGTCAACTGAGATAAAAGCCTCAGTAATGTAGCATTTCAGGAGCACAGTATAAACAGAATTTAAAAGTGAAAGAAATTATTCATGCTACTCTAGCTGCCTAAAAGATTTCTCAGTGCTCAGATTTTAAAGGAAGCATACTAGCTTTCACACTTTGTTTTCTCCTTACTAGAGCAGTTATTAATATTATAAAAAAGTTGACTTGCTGATAAGAACAAACACTAATTCAAGATCTTGTATTACTTAAAAAGCCATTACTTCTTAGACTAGCAATATGCAGGTCATAAAATGTTTATTTTAAAATGTTTGGGGAGTACCTCAGGCCCAGAAATGACTCGGCAGAACGGCAACACCACTGAGTAGTCAAAGAAGTCCTGGTTTTAATGTACTGCATAGCCATGTAAGAAGATTTTAACTTACTAATCAGCCTACATATACTATCTTAATACAAGTAATTAACTACAATTCAAGTAACAGTAGTTTATTTTGCTACAGAAATATTTCCCTAAAGTAAACAACTACAAGTGATTCAGAAAGATTAAACGAAAATAGCACAATTAAGCAAAGGATAGTACTGAACATTGCTAACTTATTTTTCCTGCTGAGCCATTCATTTGAGCAAGGCAACTTGTTTAACTTCTCTATGTCAATTTCTCCATTTTTGAGGTGGAAAAATATCTATTTCAAAGAAAAGACTATAAAATCTACAAAAGTGATAAAATCNCCGAGGCAAAAAAGTTGTTGAGTACCTCAGCCTTCTACTTGTCCTTTGTTACCAGCCTGCCTGTACTGCTCACTGGGCCTGAGGGGTGTGCCTTCTTGGACTTTCCTCTTCTGGCTGATGGACCTGTAGAAGCCTTTCTTGTTCTCCTCTGCACCACTTGCAAAGTCTTGTTCTAGCTGGGCCTTTGCATTCCTGACCCAATCTCTACAAATCCCAACAACAACAAAAAAATCCACAGGTAATGATGGCAAATGCATTGAAAAATAGTATTTTGTAGCTGAGAATTTTTTGCTATCAAATACTGTTATTACATTATTTTTATCTGTTGTAGCTTCCATGGAAATAAATAGGAGGCATTACTTTCAGAGTGACCTATGTAAGATGCTATGCTTTAACCTCTGCCTTAGTTCTTGAGTAATCACACTAATAATAATAATATTATTTCTGACCATAAGACATCCTAGATACTGCAGATGTTCTAACACTAGGCAAAGTTTTCAATTCCTACAAAGAAACATTCTTGAGAGCACCATGCAGTCACAACAATGTCATTTTGAATAATGTTAGCAAAATAAATCTCAGATTTTATAGCAGCTCAGCTTTGAAGGAAACTGGTTCAGAAATGGAAGCAACTAAAACTGTATCTTCTGTTGATTCAGTGTAGTTCAAAAGAGAGAGGCTATGGAGCAGTTAAGCCAGGAAACAGAAGGAATCTCAAGCAAACAAGAAACTGGAAAATTGAGCAAGACTCAGAACACTCGAAAATAGGATCCATTTTTTTTTAATCTGAAAACCCTACATGGTCAGCAAAAAAAAATTTCTTGTCATACCTTAAAATTACATGCTTTTATGAATAGTTAAGTCATTGTTTGCAGCAATTCTCATTCATTGCAAAAAGCACAAACAGGTAACAATTTCTATGCTTGTCTGTATGTCAACAGTATTCCCCTTGAAAATGCTGGTCATGTGCAACCATAGCTGGTACAGCGTATTTACTATCTTACATTACAACAGAAGACCACTTACATTTATTATACATCACAAGCACAGATTCAACCAGAAATGTTTCATATTCATATTTGGGAAGAAAAAATGCAAGACAAAGGGTAACCTCACTATATATTGTGTGCAAATTAGCCCTAAAACAACAAACAAAAGGGATCGGGAAAATGCAAGTTCAAAATTAAATATTTAATTAAATGACAATAACAATTAACCAGATAAACTGCCTTCATATAGATTAGCTATACATTTTTACAGCTTCCCTGCCAGCTCTGACATAAATCCATTACATGAGTTTCAGGTTACTGGCTTCATGCCTACAAACTTCAGTTACTTCTATACAGGCTAAAAAACTTGACCAATAGCCTTAAAATTTTGGAAAAGTAACAGCGTAGCAATCCAATACAGAATTAAATAGAAGTTCTAATCATCAGAATGAGTTACCATGTTTTAAAAGCCATTACCAGATTCAATGAAGAATGCATGTTTCACATTCAGCACATAGATATTGAGTATCGAGTGAGTTTTAAGAATCAAGTCTTTATATCTCACAAAATCGGGCATTATCCAATTAGTGACATGACCTTTTTAACATTTTATAGAAAACATACACCTTGATTTTGTCTTTTAAACGGGTTCTCTCTACTTATTTTTTCCTTCTTATAAAGCAAATGTGTTAATGAATTTGAATGCGTTTTCCCATGTAAGTAAGGCTAGGAACTGTATTGTGTTTACCTTATCTGTAAGAAAAGAAACAGTTTATGACTGACATGTCTTTTTTCCATCAGGTTTTCCATATTTTGGAAGTAGGTAGAAAGATTCCATGTGAGCGTTTGATGAAAAAATGTCACTACTATTGCTGACACTGCAAAGCAAAGATCTCCTTGCAAGTATCTGATACCTAGTCACTATAAAAGATTGACTACACAAAAACAGATGGCAAGCACGCTACAAAAATCCTTAACAAACCTCATTATGGAGAAAATTAAGTTTTCTTATACATTGCCACAAACAGCAGCAAAATGTTCATCATGTTAATCCTCGTGTCATATTTATCAAAAATGAAACAAGTTAAAATGACAACACACAACTTCAAACATCCAGAAATCCATGAAGAAACTACATAATCTCAATTACCACGCAGATGAACCTAGAAATGTTTATTGATTACAGTGAAGTCTGAATATACAAGTCATAAAAACTACGAAAGCACTTTCGCAAAGTCTGAGCAGAATTAGAGCTCCAAGATAGGTGTGTTTCCATTTCTCTTAGTGTTGGCCTATGCTGCTCATTTACAGATTCTTTTCTAGAGATTTATGATAAGACAATAGTTAATGGAAGCCAAGCTTCTGGGCTTCTATCAGAAGCTCCACCTCCATTGTGGAACACTAGTCATATTGAAAAACAAGGAAATTCACTAATGCATCCACTCTTCCTTGCAAAAGAGTCCACATGCCTCATTTGAAAAAATATGGAAGAGTCTAGCAGTGGTATTCTTCATTTCTCTCATGTTATTATTGCAGAATCTATATTACTATAAACTTCTGCAGCTCCATACACATTCTTCCAATTCCCCTACAACTGCTCATAAGCTACAAGACCCTCATGATTTTGCATTTACTGTTTTATATTATCTATTTGTTATGAACCATGTACTTTTCTCATTGACTAAAATATTCATGCTTACTTCTGAGTTAGAAATGGAAGAGGCACTTTGCAGTTGTTTTCTGCACTTTCATGCTGTGTCTGTTAACAGTACTTGGAGTCTTTACAAATGCTGGTTATATTTCACTTTACACTTGAGATTAAGAAAAAAAATCCCTTTAAAGTGCCCCTTTACTGCTATCTAAGAGTAGCTTTTGAGGTAAGATGAAGCTTTACTGCTTCACATTTTAAAACCTGTGTTATCGACATGCTACTAATATATTACTTATAAAAGGCAAATGTGTTATATTCTCCTCACATGATCAGAAATTGTTCCAGTCAAAAATCTACAGTAACTAAACAACTCATCAACTCTTCCAGTTATCTTAAATCTCTGCATCACCTGTGCATTCGTAGAAAAATAATATATCTAAAAAAACAGGACCAGGAAGCAGCATGCCGGTTTACAGCAAGAGGAAGGGGAATACTTTCCAGCTAACAATACAAACGGCTCCTAACCTTTAAAAACTGATAATACTTAAACCTTTTGAGGCATTCTCCTGACCTAGTATTACCACATTACAAAATTTTTACTTGAAGCTAGAGATACAATTTACTCAGAGCTAAATTGTTTCAACTACGCTGCAATCACTTAGAACTGATTCAAAATTTATCAAAAAAAATCAGAGGATATTCAAAGATCAAACATGGAAAAGCTTTTCAGATATTAGTATTTGTGATGCAGTCACTAGTTAACACATGGATCTTCAGCTCAAATGAGTCATTAATTTCACTGAAGAAATGCTGTTGATGCACCTTCTAGTCAAATACAACGTTAACTTGTTTCTTTGCCATTAGAGTGAGCAATTGAACATTTCACTCCTGACTGGTTCTTCGGCTTAAGAGTCATACTCTGAAATTGAAAAGTGCTTGCTCTAGAAAAATACACTTCTAAATAGAATTAGAAAACATTTAATTTCATTAGTTTAAGGTACTCACACATAAGCCAAAAGCAAAAACAACAACAGGAAAAAAAACTCTCCTGGGGGCAGGAAGGAGCTTGTGGCTGAAGTATAACAGACAAGTTGCATGCATGTCACCAAGATACTCAAGTAAAATCCTCATTAAAAGGAACTGTACCTACTACTTCCCTAAATCCTTAACTTTACTTTCATATTATAAACTTCAGGTACCCACAGCATATGGTCTATATGCTGCTGTAAATAATGATGAAATAAATGCTAATAATCTACCTCAAACAAGACAGATTTATCCCCAAAGTAATCCCACTTTCCCAAATTCTAGTATAATTCAACAGATGGATGAAACTTGGTACGTTACAGGGAAAGTATACTATCTTTGCCACCACTTTAAACTTCCCTAATGCAGTATAACTAAATAATTCCTGGTTTAAAGATTAAAGCAAGTCTAAAAGTTTTCTTAATAAATACTCAGTTTAAGTGTCCTGAAGAATATTTGGAATAGGTTCAAGTGATCACTAAGATAACAAGGTAAAAGACAATTCATGCCTGTCCTGTATATATGTAAACATTAATCTTGTCTATGCTGTGTATCCTGCTCAGAGGGTCCCAACAAGACATCAGGTACAGATAGCAGATAAAAGGTGTAAGGGGGGTAGGAGGGGGGGGAATGTGAGTAGGACATAGTACTAACTACACAGAAAGAAAGAAAACAGTTTTCCCCAAAACAAACAAGTGTTTTCTCATATGTGGCTGAACATAGACTACAACAGTTCACGAGTTCTCTAAATTCTCTAAGAAAAAGGAAGGATATTTACAACCAAAACAAATGTAAAATGAATCATGAGGGGAGCGTATCTGCTCAAGGCTTTTTCCTTTAATAAAAAGTCATTTACTGAATAGTAATAATTCCATGCAGAAGTTTAGAAAAGTCAAGTCACTGACGAGGTTCCACATTCTTCTGCCTATCTACAACTTGCCACACAACACCTCAAACGAAACTGGATACAAGGACACAAACTTCAACTGAAAGTAACTTTCTAGGATTAAGGGATTAGGTCTTTTTTACAGAGCAAAATGAGAACCGTTTGTTGGCACTAAGAAAGTAAGTCACCTTTCCAAAATTAATTTATGCTTTTTTTTTTTTTTTAAACAAGNGCACCCCATCGGGTCCCATGGATTTATGAACATTGGTGTTGCCTAGGCGCTCTCGGACCGCCTCTTCCCTGACTAAAGGGAAGTCTTTCATTCCCATTCTGGGATTCCTGAGGGAGAGCTTTTTCACTGAAGACAGAAGCAAAGAAAGCGTTCAGTATCTCCACCTTCTCAGCATCCCCCGTTACCAGAACACCCCCCTCACTTAGCAGGGGACCCACATTCTCCCTAGTCTTCCTTTTACGGTTAACATACTTAAAAAAGCCTTTTTTATTATCCTTTATCACCTTTGCCAGGTTCAATTCCAGGCAGGCTTTAGCCTTCCTCGTCGCATCCCTGCAGGCCCTGACAACATTTCTATATTCTTCCCAAGCGGTCAGACCCTTTTTCCACATTTCATGGGCCTCCTTCTTCCCTTTGAGTTTGTGCATGAGCTCCTTGCTCGTCCACACAGGTCTCCTGCCACCCTTTCCCGATTTCTTGCTCACAGGGACGCACCGATCCTGAGCTTGGAAGAAGAGCTGTTTAAATGCCGACCAGCTCTCACAGGCCCCCTTACCTTCTAACACCTTAGCCCACGGGATAGCTCCAAGTAGGTCCCGGAAGAGACCGGCTCTCCTAAAGTCCAGGGTAGCAATCCTACTTTTTGCTTTGCTTCTTCCATTCAAGATGTTGAACTCCACCATCTTGTGGTCACTACAACCCAAGCTGCCCCTGACCTTTACTTCCTTATCAAGCCCTTCCTTATTAGTGAGAATAAGGTCCAGTAACACCTCTCCCCTTGTCAGTTCCTCCACCACCTGCATCAGAAAGTTGTCTTCAACACACTGCAGGAACCGTCTGGACCGCACGTGCCTGGCCACGTTGCTTGTCCAGCAAATATCTTGTTAATTCAAGTCCCCCACAAGCACCAGTGCCTGGGATCGTACGCTACTTCCAGTTGCTTATAGAAGGCCTCATCAACCTCCTCCTCCTGATCAGGGGGCCTGTAGTACACACCCACAAACGTATCACCCATACCAGCCTCCCCCTTGATTCTCACCCACAAGCTCTCCACTGCTACATCACTTTCCCCCAGGTGGAGTTCAATACATTCTAGCTGCTCTCTCACATAAAGAGCAACTCCACCACCCCGCCTCGCCAGCCGATCTTTCCTAAAAAGCACATAGCCCTCCATGACAACATTCCAGTCATGCGAGCTGTCCCACCACGTCTCTGTGATTGCGATGAGATAATGGCCTTGCGACCGCACGCAGATCTCCAACTCTTCCTGTTTATTTCCCATGCTGTGCGTGTTAGTATACAGACACTTTAGGGAAGCAGCATCCCCCCGCCCCTCTCCATCTCTTTGAACTCCACCCTCTTCACCCATCGAGCTCCATTTTGAGCCTCAAACTACCCACTCAACCTCAGTGGCCCTCATTTCGTCCCCCTCCCCCATCATACCTAGTTTAAAGACCTTTCAATGAGTCCCGCCAGTTCCTGGGCTAGGATCCTCTTATCCCTTGGAGACAGGCTACTTCCATCTGCAGCCACCATGCCAGGTGCCAAGCAAATTGCCCCGTGGTCAAAAAAACCAAAATTCTTATGTTTGCACCAACTTTTAAGCCATTTATTAATGAGGTATATTTTTTGGATCCTCACAGTATCCTTCCCCACCACTGAAGGTATAGAAGAAAAAAACACCTGCACACCTGCTCCTTCAACTACCCGCCCCAGTCCCCTGAAGTCTTTCTTGATAGTCCTCAAGCTTTTCTCAGCAACCTCGTCAGTGCCAGCCTGAACTATCAATAAGGGGTAATAATCAGAAGGGCAAATCAGTCCAGAAGTTTCCTAGAAATGTCCCTGACCCATGCCCCAGGGAGGAAGCACACCTTCCTACGGGTAGGGTCAGGCTGAAATATAGGGCCTTCCATTCCTTTCAGCAGGGAGTCACCTACAACAACCACCCTTCTTTCCTTCCGGGCAGAGGCAGTCTTGAGGCATGGGGTCGACCGCTTCACCCGAGGCGACCTCACGGGTGGACCTCCCTCCACACCCTCACTCACCTCTCCCTTGAGTTCCAGGGCCTCAAACCTATTTCGCAGAGGCACCTGAGGAGCCGAGGATGGTCAGGATGGGGGATGCCCACTTCACCGAGCCAGTATTTGTTTCCACTCCTCCTCCTCTCTCAAATTGCCTCGCTCTGCTTGGCAGCGACAGGGTAGGGGGTCCACCACTGTCTGGTGAATATCAGCTGGATGCCTTTCGTGGAGAGAGTTACAGTGCTTTTGCCACTGCCCCCCCCCACCCCCCCGGTTCTTCACTAGCACTGCTAGGGGTAGGAGAGGACAGGCAGCTCACTGCAGCAGAACACAGTCTGCCTGCCGGTTCCCCTCTACCACCTGTTTGCAAGGTGGCAGGGGGTGACATGCTCCATGTGGAGCCTCAGCTGTGTGCCAAGACCTCGGGGCCGATAGGGACTGGCACCACCAATCAATCTGCCTCTCACATTCCTTTATGGTCCTCAGCCTCTCCACTTCCTCCTTCAGGTCGACCACAAGGCTGAGTAAGTCATTCAGCTGTTCACACCTTACACAGGCGCTGCCTCCATCACCTGGCACTGCAAAGGCCAGGCTCTGGCACTCATCACAGCCAGTGACCTGCACACTAGCGTACTGTTTTGGGGTCTCAGTCTGGGTCTGCACATTCTTCTTGGCTGCAGTCTTCCTTTTGCGTGTGCAGGGGTCCTCTGTCTGGGTCTCCACATTTTTAGTGGAAGTAGCCAGGTTTTAATTTGAGAAGTTACTTATAAATAAGAGAAGTCACAAAGTGAAATTTCTCAAATACACATATCTAAAAAATATTATACATACTGGGAATATGATGGAATCCTAGCAATCTACCTTCAAATATCCACAATATTTGAAAAAATGTTGAGAATTTCCAATACTTGTTTAGAAAGCTAGAGAGAAAAGTGAAGTGACAGGCACAAAAAACACCAAAGCAAACTCTTAAAATTACAAATGCCAGTCCTGACTTTGATATCACACTGATAACTATAAGCCATAGACTCCAGAACTAAGGATTTCAGATCACTACCATTACTGTTGAATAGGATAGCATATATAAGCTATATCAAAGGTATGTTCAGTGTCACGTCATAACAGGTTTAAAAAACTAGAACTAAATAGCAGGTTAAATTACAGCTTTTAAGAGAAACTGTAAGAATCAATTTCTTTACAGACTGTATTAAAAACAGTAAAGGTCTGGATGCCACCAATGCAACCACGTGAGTTACATAAATAGCTATACCATTTGCAGATTTCCACAGTGGTTTGTCTAAAGGTAGATAAAGCTATTTCAGGTTGACAAGGAAGGGAAGAACAATAGTTGCTATGCTGCTCCCTGCTGCATGCAAATTCCAGAAAAGAATGCTAGTTTCCACACTGGTTACTATTCTTCACTGTTGTAGGTTACATCATCATTAATGTGACTATTCACCATTTACTTACCTATCAATTACTTTTTAAATGGTGTTAACATGGCAAGATGTGGGTAACAGAAGGGGCTGTATGGGTAGGCTCTGTGAGAAGAGACCAGGGGCTGCCTCATGCCAAGCAAGGCAGTTTCAGCCAGCTCCAAAAGGGACCCATCACTGGTCAAAGCTGAGCCAGGGAGTGATACTGCTTATACATCTGTGGTAACACATTTAAGGAAGGATAAAAAAGAGTCATGCAGCAGTTGTGTGAGGAGTCAAAACTGGGAGACACTTCTCTGCAGACACCAAGGTCAGTGCAGAAGAAGGCCAGGAGGTACTCCAGGCACAGAACAGAAGTTTGACTGCAGCCCAGGACAGGCCCATAGTGGAGCCTGCTGTCTCTCTGTAGCCCATGGGGCACCACACGAAGCAGATTTCCATGCGCAGCCCATGGAAGACAGGACAAAGCAGGACATCAATATAATCGGAACGAAGTCACAGCATGTGGAGAAGAGCACTTCCAGAAACAGGCTTTCTGGAGGGAAATTCTGGCCTGTGGGTAACACACTGAAGTAATTTGTTCCTCTAGGACTACACTCCATGGAAAAGACCCATGATGGAGCAGTTCTTGAATTGCAGACCATGGGAAGACCATACTGGAACAGCTCCAGAAGGACTGTATCCCATGAGAGGGACCTCACCCTGGAGCAGGGGAAGAGAGTAGAGGAAGGAGAAACCAAGACAAACCATTACAGACCAGGAGCTGAGTCTGGGAAGAAAGTGAGTGGGAGAAAGATGGTTTCCATTTGTTTTTATTTCTCACTATTCTACTTTATTATTAACTGGCAATAAATTATTCTTTAACAAATGGAGTCTGTTTTGCCTGTCATTTGTTGAGCAACCTCTATGTCCTTATCTCAAGTGGTTTTTTTTGTTTTTTGTTGTTTTCCCAATATTTTCCTCCCCCCGTTTTGCTGTGGAGGAAGAATGATTGTGGCCTTGTGGGCACCCAGCAATCAGACAAGGTTAACACACCACAGAAATGTAAGATTTTAGAACAAACTTGTGTTACATTACCAGACTCACACATACTTCTTGTGAGGAAAATTATCCTGAGCTACTCCGAGATTTTCTTACTAAGATTCCCATATCTGGCAAAATTACTCTTCCCACAGACTATCAAAATATATTCACCAAGATAAACTAAAAAGTGCAGTGAAACATATGCTGGGAAAGTGTGAACAGATTTACTCTCGACAAAATATACACTATTACATTCTAACTGCTTGAGAAATAACCTCACATTACTTACCATCTTCACACTTTAGAACTATTAAGGATTTTCCCTGGCATGAAAAGATTAAGAAAGACTTTCTAGAGCACTGTAGGAAAATGACCTTCCACGGTAATAGCTACTTCATTTTGTTTTGTAATGTTATTCACTACTTTGACTTGATAAAAGGCTATTCATTATTTTGACGCTTTTCTATGTGGCACTTAGTTCTGAACCTAAATACTAAAATATGCTAAGCAACATAACAAAAAGTATTTTTCTACTTTTATGTCCATATTTAATATTTAAAATAACCTACAGAATTTAATTGTCACTTCACTCTTGAAGTGCTTCATTTCTTTAAAGATCTTTGTGAAAAATCAAAGACTTTGAGTCCAAAAGAAGTCTAGTCATGCTTCCCCGAGGCCTCAGACACAGTCTCCCAGAATACCCTTCTCTCCAAACTGGAAAGATATGGATTTGATGGGTGGATCATTCAATGGGCAATGAGCTGGTTATGAGATCGTACCCAGAGAGTGGTGGTCAATGGCTCAGTGTCCAGATTAGTGACGAGTGGTGTCCCCTAGGAGTCCGCACTGGGACCAATGCTCTTTAATAACTTCATCAATGACATTAACAGTGGGATGAAGTCATTCACAAACTTGTTGAAGGTGCATACCAAGCTGTGTGGTACAGTCAACATACCTGAGAAATGGGATGCCATTCAGAGATACTTAGGCTTAAGCAGTGGCCTAGGTGAATCTCATGAGGTCCAGCAAATCCAAGTGCAGGTCTTGCACATGGGGTATTGACAACCCACGCTACCAATACGAGGTGAGGGACATAAGGATTGAGCACAGCCCTGCTGTGAAGAACTTGGGGGTACTGGTGGATTGGAAGCTCAGCATGAGTCAGTCTCATGACCTTGCAGCCCAGAAAGCCAACCATATCCTGGGCTGCATCAAAAGAAGTGTAACTAGCAGGTCAAGGGAGGTGATCCTGACCCCCTATTCTGTGCTGGTGAGACCCCACCTAGAGTACTGTGTCCAGAATCACCTCCCTCAACCTGCTGGTCACGCTTCTCTTGATGCAACCCAGGATATGATTGGCCTTCTGGGCTGCAAGTGCACACTGCCCACTCATGATGAATCTTTCATCAATTTGACAACACCTCCTCAGGGCTGCTCTCAAGCCATTTTACACCCAGTCTGCATCTGTGCTTGGGATTGCCCTGACCCAGGTGTGGGACCCTGCACTTGCCCCTGTTGAACCCCATGAGGTCAGCATGGATCCACCTCTCAAGCCTGTCCAGGTCCATCTGGATAGCATCTTTCAGTATCTAAAGGGGATTCACAAAAAAGAAGGGGACAGACTCTTCCCTATCAATGGAGAGATTTAGTGTCAGGCTGGACCAGACTGTGGGGAACCCAATCTAGATATAGATATCCTTATTCATCACAAGGGAGTTGGACTAGAAGGCCTTCAAAGGTCTAACTCAAACAATTGTATAATTTCACCAGCCTATACCACTGTATAGGGTTGACACGACAAGTGCAGCACCTGACACTTCACTGAATGCCATACAACTGGATGTAGCCCACCAACACAGATCCCTCTGTAGAGCATTTATACCATTAAGCAGATCAATACGCTAACCTAACTTAGTGCCATCTGCAAATCTATTGAGGTTGCACTTGAGCCCCACATCAGCATCACTGATATTAAACAACATTAGTCCCAATAGTGAGCCCTGGGGAATATTCAATTGTGACCAGACATAAATTCTATCTGCAACTTCTCCTTTTACTAATTTCTAGAAAGAAAACTTCAGATATTAAAGCTTTCTGTTCCTATTATGTGTTCACATAATTTCAAATTATATGCAAAAACTAAAAGCAATATGTGATACATAAGCAGACTTTCAATGCAACAACCTTTTCTTAAACACAAATGCATATACCAAGATTCAAAGTCTCAACATTTTGATTAGATTACATTTCTTAGTTACTGATTCTAAATTTCATAGAGCCAACAGTGCTACTGAGTTGCTGTTCATTATCAATTTCATAGAACTAACGCAGTTTGAAGTTACAGTGCTAAACAGTAACATGCTTCAAAAATATATTGAATATATGCATACACATTTCATTTGTGAGCAGCAAAAGATTTACGGTACTTCTTAATCTAACAGCCTCAATTTTGAGTGAGTCACATTTTAATTCTGTATCAGTTTCACTTCAAATAGTACAGTTTGAGTCTATTAGATATTTCTGAGCTGAAAATGTTTGAGAAAAAAATTAAATATTTTAAGGATTTATACAAGTGGTTTTGCTAACCTCGTACTGTCAGCTTGCTATATAACTGCGAGTTCATTTCCTTGTCTCTCTTGTAACGTCGATACTCATCAACAGCTTCCCGTACCACTGTGACTGTCAAAACAAATCCCTGTTAAAGATATAAAGATAAAACTCAGAATTATCAAAGGTCTAGAACAGAAACACAAGCAGGAGTACTACACAAACTAAGAAAGTAAATATTCTAAGTTCATGTTCTTTTTTACCAACATGTCACAAATACTGACAAAGAAAAAAGCTTGTTTTTTTTTTCCTGCAAAGTTCAGTATCTAAACATTTCTGCTGAATTTTTCACAGGATGGTGCCACTGCAGCTTCTTCTAGAAATACTGAGTTCTACATGCAGTTAAGAATATAAAACCGCACTGGGATAAACACGGAGTTTCCTCTCTCCATTTTCTGTTTCTTCTCAGATACAGTTTCTGGCTTCTTGAACTCAAGTACTTAGTCTTTCTTCATGAGTGAAAGAGGTATATCATTTTCCAACAGTAAAGGGATCTTACTCTCATTACTCGTTACTCTCATACAAGTAAGATCACTAAAAGAGGTTTAGATATTCACAAATCCTCCAACAGATAAGTCTTTAGACTATTTATGTAGCTTAACAAATCCACCAATATTCCCCTTCTATACAGGAGGCTTTAAACCATTAGACTACTTTCTTGCAGTTTGCCAGTCTTCCCCTACCCTCTTAGTAGAGAGAAATCAAGACGTAAAGTTTTCCTAAAACAGTCTTGACCACAATTTTTCCTTTCAATAGCAAGGTTGTTTTCCAGTTCCAGCCCAACATTCCAAGGCTTAACCTGTTGCAAGCTTATAATTACACACTTCTTGTTTGTTCATGTTTGCACTACCTACAACAATCAAATTAGAACTAGGTGGAAGAAATACCCTTTGTAAAACATATTCCTACTCATTCCTAGGGCACAACCAAATCCCCTAGTCATGTTAATATTATTGAAACCCAATTTTCAGATCTTAATTTAGCCCTTTAAGCTAGCAGAAGGTTCAGACAGTCCTGCCTCAGAACTCCATTTTCAACCTTGAAAAATATGAAAGTACAAAACTGGTCAACTACACTCTGAATGGTCTGTGGATGTGATAGGACTGCCATGCTGCTCTACTTGTGAAAGTGTTCCCTTGAATTTTTGTAATCTTGTCTATGTTCAATTTCCTCAGACACTTTAATGACAAAACAAACAAAAACTACATTATAGCTACTCTTCTGATTATTACTGAACTCTTCTCAGAAATTTCTACCAAAAAGGGGTACTACTAGCACAAACTGAGATCATGTTGCTGGATGGGAAAACTGAAAATGATATTCAAAATATCCTTTAATAAGACCTATTGGTCTACGTAGAACTGACTGTTTATGTTAATAACAGATGATCTGCATTATGAAGTTTGGGGGAATCGCTTACTCTTTGATAGAGATGAAATAGGATGTCATGCTAAGTGATTTTTTTATTTTTTATTTTCCTTACCACCCCACTAATGTACAGATCTCTACTTAGCGTTTCACAATGAAGAGATCAACTTCCAGACAAGGTTAACTTCTGTCTTTTCTTACTGGGTCAGCAAGGAAGACCTTCGTAAATACTCCCTTACGACCTCCCACTGTTGAACAATCTTCCTGTCTTTTAATTTTTTGTTTTTGTTGCAGCAAAAGTTGTCCTGGAGATTCTTCACACCTCTATCTCCAGACAGCCTCTCCTTGATCAGTACTTAAATGGACACATGTTGCAACAATTTAAACAATGAAATCAATCCAGAATATTTACTACATTGACTTGTTAAGAATGACCTTTACTCAAGCAGTCAGAATGTCACTGTTCTCGAATACCTCTGAGAATAAGCACCATAAAAAACTACCGCTTTTTCAAATGAATTTAGAAAACAAAGCATTTATTTTTCCTGATTTGTTTTAAAAAGGGGGGGCGGGGGGAGGGCTGTCTTGGAAAGATGAAAAAGAATTAACAGTCCTGATACAAATAAGACAAGAATTACAAATCGCAATAATATAGTTGGCAGACCACTAAAAGGGTCTCTCCTCTGAACAGAATACAATTTCCAAACCTCAGGATAACAGAGTTAGAGGCAACCGATCTGAACAGTTTCCCAAGAAAATACTGCAGAGGGCTCAATAATTGAAAGAAACCGAAAGGAAACCAGTGCAACTGGAAGTGTAATCGACCAGGAAAAGCATGTTTAATGAGTAGCTTATTTCCAAGACACCTTTTCCTCCTGCTTTATCCGTGGCTTAAAAAAAACCCAAAAACACAATCTTCATCAATTTTTATGAAGAAAATATCATGATCAAAGTAGACAAAAGGAAAGCAAAAAGTGTATGCTTTCAAATTCTGATATAGCCAGAAGAAAAATCAACACAAAAAAGAACTGAACCTTCCAAATAAGGTTCTCTATTAGCTAAAGTTCTGAGGTTTGTTTTTTTAAGATTTGTTTTGTTTTTCTCTAATCTCTTAGGTGAGCAACTGCTAGAAAGCGGCATTACACATTCAGACTAGTCACTTAGCAAAAAGCATTATCAAACAACTCCGCCTGCAATACCCACTGCAATTTCACTTAAACATTTTCTTTGTTCCATATTTATTCAGTGAAGCTTATCTGATGCAAATTTGAGATTTTTTTTATACATTAGCTTTTCAGTTGAAGTTTGAAGTGTAGTTAATAGCATTTTTCTGTTTACCAGAGGAGCCCAGTATGTATACAGGTAGCCTATTTTCAGTGCTGGTACAAACTGTGAGCAGGACACGACGAGAAAATAGAGATTCAGGAAAAACTTGAACTGTTCATATAAAACCTAAAACGGAAAAAAAACATAAAACAGATAAATACTATAATTTTTATATGCATATAAATATTACACTAATATATATAAAATCACTTTATCATGACAGTAGATACTGTCATACATAGTACTGCAATAGTGTATATAGTATTTAGGATATTATACAGTGTGTTTTATAGTATAATAGTATTATTTTATTATATAGCTATTTTTGTTGAGAAAATTTCTTTTTATCTCAATGACTTCTCAATGTGACAAAGCAATTTTCTGGATTTTTCATATTTTGAAAACTGAACTATGTGAGCATACAAATCATTAAAAATATTTAACATCTATCAAGATCACAGTGCAAAAATTTATCACGGAATTTAAAATAAAACAAAAGCATCTTGCAATAATTCACATCCACTCTGTTTATGAAGACAAGCAAGGTAAGTTTCTGAATTTTTCCCCCCTATAGCGGCAATACAAAAGCAGAGGTTTGTGAGTATCTCAACTTTCATTCTTTACACTGTTTTTAACTTCTAACTGTTAAGCCTTTTCTTCCTAAAAATACAATATTAAAACTTTTTTGTTAAACATCAGTACTTAAATTCTTTATCATCTGACTCAATGATTTTTTCCCTTAAAATGTTTACATCTGAGATTTAGAATAATCACTAGCATCAAATGAACAGAAACTATTTACAGAAGTATTATTTTAGTCTGTCACTTTTACTGAGTAACAAAACTGAGTAGGATATGACACATTGCTGCTCTGCATCAGTGTGAGAATACCCTAGAACTTCAACCCAACGTGCAGTACACGCAAAAAAAGAGTATATGCATCAACTCCTTGTTACTTTTGTTCACTGCATTCCCTCAGAACACTGAAGCTTCTCTTCTTGTAGACACTGAAGACCCACAAACCATATGCCCTCTTTCTGAAGTTCCTCACTTTCCAAACTATTATCAGCTGAGACTCATTTGTTCAAAATTACCACTTCCCACTATTCTTGAAAATAGCAGAACTACTCCATCTTCGATAATAAATTTGTTTAGTGAGATAAAATGAACAACTGTATGGGAACTGTTGAATCACAGCCTGAACCTCTGATTGACCACCTGGGGCAAGCAATGAGTCAGCCTCAAGAGCACAGGTGAAGGCAATTCACCTGTGTGACCAGAAAGGGTGGAGCCAGGCTCCACCTCTCCTAGACCCCATTTAGGGGCTGACTGCCACTGAGGAAGGATCTCTCTCTGGAGATTGCTCCTAGTGGAGTTTCTTGCAAGCCTGCAACACCAGTGAGAGCTTTCATTTATCTCTGATGATCTTTTCCAACAAGGTAATCTTACTAGGCCTAACTTCTCTATATACTTATTGATCATCTGTATACTTATTAATCTTACAACACTACAGAAAAGAAGATCCAGGCAATGAGGATCATTCCCTGGAATGAAGAGCAATACTGCTCCTTTTCCAAAAGGTTATCAAATGGAAATCTCAGAACAAGGAAATACTTTTCAGCTTCCATAGCAAGACAAGCTTTTTGCAAAAGCAGAGTATAAGGTTTCAGAAGGTTTGAACTATGCAAAATTAATAATGTAAAACAGACTTTTGAATTCATCTGGAAGATGAGCATTGAATTTCCCAGAGATTCTTTTGCAGTAAGTGTAGACACTAAGGATATGTCTAAATAATTTGGTCTAAACTGCAAAATAATTGTTCAAGTTCTATATGGTAACAACAAAGTATCCTCGTCATTCAGAAAGTTGTTCCACATTTGGAACGAATGACAGATGAAGACACTCCCTTGGTGGCTAAAGGCCACCACTGTTTGTGCAAGCATGTAGTCTCAGTATTGCTTTTATTGTAATTACAATATTAAGAACAGTCTTCATTTTAAAGAATTTAGGATCTTTAAAGACTCTCCATGCTTCTTTAGTAGGTGAAGTATAACTTGGTATCTCTGGCAGAACAACCAGAAGAGGCTACTGAACTGGAAATGCTGTTGTAAAATTGAGACTGCACCACCTGAAACAGCAAGAAATCAACTGTTTCAAAGTTAAAGCATTCAAAACAGTTCAAATGCCACATTTAAAGAGCGTGCAATGCAATGACTTCCGCATGAAAAATCAAAGTTACTTCACAGATATATACCGCTCTCATCATCGATATTATCAGTTAATTATGTAAAAAACCTAAGCCCCAGGGGAAAAAAATACCCAAAGAGTTAATTTTAAGGTGCCTGTCTGGCAAGCACAAAGTACCAGCGCCTTACCAGTCAGCATCTTGCAAGAGCAATACATTGTTACTGTTCTGTTAAAAGGCTACCTAAACAACCTCAAACCAGAAGATCTTTTCAAGACTGGAAGCAATAAAAATGTGAAGCCAAAAAGTCAAATTTGAATTTGTAAGTAACATTGGAGCATTCTTCCAAAATGAAACTAATTCAGCACAAACTTCTATCTCATCACAATAGTGACATAGCTCATCTACTCATTTCTTGCCTTATTTATTTATTTATTTGCTGTTTACAAAGACCTGATATATTTGGTCAAAGAAAAAGTCCACAGAATACTCTGGGAGCTTTGGACCTCCAAGCTCATCCATCCTGCAGACTGGGTTGAGATCTGCAGGCAGAGGTTGAAAAGCACTTTCCTACAAATTCTTTGAATTTAGTAGATCACTGACAGCTCTCTCAATACAAACTTAAACACTTCAGTCTGGTTAAGGAAACCTGAAGTCTCCAGTTACATAAAACTAATCAAAAAAATAGACTAGTTCATAAGAGGAACGATCAACTGTGGACCACTTAAGGTATTACGAG
This sequence comes from Pavo muticus, assembly GCA_016647715.1. Classification (NCBI taxonomy): domain Eukaryota; kingdom Metazoa; phylum Chordata; class Aves; order Galliformes; family Phasianidae; genus Pavo; species Pavo muticus. The sequence continues at coordinate 1,748,167 of JACDJE010000104.1, forward strand.
AATTTATACAGAATTCCTGAACAGGTGTCAAGACTAAGATGAAATAGTAAACAAACAGCACATACTATTAGAAGCAGGCTGCTTTGTTTTTGTTTCTATCTTTTTTTTTTTTTTTCCTTTTTTTAATATATAAATTCAAGGAAATTAGACCTAAATTTAAAACCATTAGAACTCTTTCACCCAGTAATATCCTGTTAATCTGAACATTATCTTGAGTCTGTACTTTGATATTAAAATTGCTGAAAACTAGCTATTGTCAGTTGTACTGTTAAAAAACACTTCTAAGCAGAAGACCAATTTCACATGATGAAGACTTCAACCATGGCAACTCATTCAGGCCAACATTTAGTTACATCTATGGATTTGGAACCAATACAACTGTGCTGTCTACAAATTACTTGTAGTGGAACAGCACAAAAACAGTTAGTTACAGAGTACCTCCAATCAATGAAGACTGTTGATTTATGTCCAGAATTAAAATTCAAAAGCTTTTTATTTTAACCTACTGTTGAACTTCATACTTAGGATTCCACTTCATTACTACTGAATTTCAAATAATACAAAATATATGTAATTTTGACAATACAGCTAAATTAAGATCATCAATAGAGGTAAAAAAACAAAATCCCTCTCAAAAGAGAATTGCAAGATATGGCTGATCCTTACAGGAAGCATGAATCTAGTTTAGGATTTATAATATACACTGAAGATTTCTAGTCACAATAATCAATGGCTTATTATATGCTTAATGAATTTTGTGACCTTTAGGAAAGCATATGCACCTCAACCAATTTCACTGAATTTAATAATTTAAACTTGGGAAGAAAACATTTACTTGGTTCGATAGAGATGAGAATATTTAATCTGCCTACGATAAGTGGCATTTTATTTATTTGACAGGAGATCAGTCTTAATTACAAAGCCATTTGTCTCTTTTTTTTTTAATAAAGAAATGTATTAGAAAGCATCTGCCAGTCACTGGACCAAAGGAATAGAATCAATACTCATACATCTGCATGATCACTGAAATAAAAAATTTAAGACAAAGAATATTTGTAAAAAATTGATGTATTCTACACTTGAGAACAACAGGTCACAGAATGCTTGGAAAGTATTAGTAAAATATGTCATGTTACCATACATTTTTAGGATTTATGTGCTGATGCTTCAACAGTTTTCTTCCCTATTGCTGTATTTCATTACAGTAACTAATTTTTTGAGAGTATGAACCAAACATTTCACCTTCATGTAAGCTGCAAACACTGGAAACAAAAAAAATGAAGCTAACTATTAAGACACCACATAGCTTCTTCCAAAAAAAAAAAAAAAAAAGGCAAAAAGCAACAAATCTGCATTCACTCCGTGACAGAAGTACTGTCTGAAGGATTACAATCAAAACTAAGACTTCATTATTCTTAAAATGCCAATAAGAAATACAACTCTGAAAAATACTAGTCTACTAACCTAGGCTTACTTATTTTCATATAAATAGAAGAGATTTTTCCTTGAGGCATTCTACAGTTCAGAGTGTATCATTTATTATGCTTTCAAAGGTAGTGAGTACAGGAAAGTACCTGTATGAGTACACTGATGTTCAACTGGTTATATCTCAAGTTAGCGTTTTCTAGTATTTTCATAATTGATCATTTCAGAGTGATTCTGTTTCAAGAAGGAGATTCTAAATTTCTAATCATTTACAGAAAAGTGCGTGGAAATGCATCTCGAATTAGCAATGCTTCACTGAATTCCAACCACTCAACTCATGCAAACATTACTCATGTAAATATGCCTTTGAAAATACAACAATTAAGAAAAAGTAGCCTTGATAAACGTAGAAAAAAAATGAAGAATCTGGGCACATAAAATTATCTTTTTGTAGAACAGAACATACAGTCAGTCCAATATCAGAAAACCAGCAGCCTTACCCCAGGTATAAAGGTAAAGATGTTGTATTTTTGATTCTTAATGGCATTTTTTGGGTATTTTTCTTCACACTTTTCAGGACACCCAAGCCACACGGTGCGAGCCTTCAGCTCTTTCTTTCTTCGGCAAATGTTTATGAGCCAATCAGAACAACTGAAAAGAAAAACAATTTTTGATTTTAAAACTATAAATTAGCTGTACGTGATCTTTGTTTTCCAAACATGGAATCCTAAAGGCAAATACTTAAGAAGTTTTTTTTTTCCCCCCATAATCTACATTGACAAGCAAAATGTTTACTCCAAATATTTACACTAAACTCTTAACTTTGACACAAATATACACTTTTTAATATGTGCATCTGTACATACATACGCACATTCTAAATAAATATATCTAAAACATGAAATCTGTATGTGATTATAAATATACATAAAGTATAAAATAAATATTAGAGCAACCTAGTGGAAGGTGTCCCTACAGGGAGCAAGGGGGAGAGGAAGGACAAAGGACACTAGATATCCTTTGCAGTCCCTTCCAATTCAAATCATACTATAATTCCAAGAAATAGGGATAAATAACATACATATATTTTAAAATATATATTAAAACATTTTCACATTCTTTAAAGGAAAGTCCAATAACATTTTGTCAAGTTAAGCACACCTTACCCTAATAAAAACTAAAAAAATTGTTCTCTATGTCCATGAAGAAAATAATGATGGGCTTCAACTGTGGCAAATAAATCAATGCTGGGAGGAAGCAGAGGCAGGGGACAGACAGAGGAGGAGCCCTTCTAATGACTAGGGCGGAACGAAATGCCGAAGGAAGCGGGAATTGCTACTACTGAAGCTGTCAGACTTCGCTGGAGCAGAAATATATAGTAGGTGCAATTTATACTGTGCAGGCAAGGAATTAACTGGATGGCCACTAAGGTCCCTTCCTAAACTTCTTCCACAATTTCAGTGACACGGAATGCACAAATAAGCATTGAAGAAAGACTGACAGATTACATCACTACATGCTAATATCACATCCTACATAAAATGCTGTTTGTAATCTATATTATCACAGGTCTATTTACAAAGAAATTTTGCCAAAGAAGAAATGCAATTCAAAGTTCTACAATTTTCTTATAGAAAACTAGACTACACAAAAGTAAAATCATTCAAAGCAACATTCACTATGTTTTTGAAATGCCACTACACAGTACTCACAAGCTGACATTTAAGAACTTCAGCTCTGAATGCTGGATTCTTAGGATTTCCTTCTTGAAGCTTTCACTATGGGAGGGACACCAATTTGATTTGATTCTTTGCATTTTAAGTTTGTTACAAATATACACCCATTCAGATTTTTTTTCCCATCAATTTCAAATAGTGACAGTTACTTTTCTTTGAAAACTTTAACAGCATTAGCTGAACATTCAAAATGTGGTCATGCTTTTAATACATTCAAAAAACCAAATATACCTTGATCGTGACAAATGTCTTTACACCAACATGAGCAGCCTTGCCTTCTATACGTTGCAGTTCCACAGTTTAATGGCTGTGAACCTATCCTGCTGAAATGGCTAGCACCATTTTCTTTCAGTAACAGAGTTGTGCATTCTTGCCCCTTACCCTGAGTGGACACAAGTCTTTATACAAATGTGTGGGTAAATTCAGACCAAACTGATCCAGTTGTAAGCTAACGCAGAATAAAAAGTGGACCTGTTTTCAGTCGGATTCATCCCTCATTAGAATTGTGAACGTAATTGCAAGGACTCAGGTTGCATTTATGCTTGTAGCATAAAGTGGAACAACCAAACACTATAACACCTCAGATCTAAACTTAGTAAAACTGCTCTAGTATTAAAGCTTTAAACACATCAGTTTTCAGGGCAGGGGATGGAGAGGACAACACAGAAAGTTTACCACTCAACTATACAGCTGATAGAGGCTTGCAGCAAAAGGAAAATGATTTTCTCAAAGAAAGCAAACAAAAGCATGATACCCACCTGCCTGCCTACAAGCCTCAAGACAAATCTGACAGCTTCTGAAATCTTGAATTTTTTAAATCAGTTTTTGGATCTGAACTGTAAAAAGACTGAACATTTCATTAAATACAATCTCTTTTGTGGAATTTCCACAGACACTAGGCAGCAGACGCCAAAAAGTACAGACAAAAGAATGGTATCCGACTGAGAAACTGTGACACCTTTCACAGAAAGGACTGGCACAAAGCTAACAACACCAAAATCCATACACAAGAAAATCTCAGATGAGACTGGGTCATGCCCAAATCAATAATGTAATGGTTCGGATGAGTTTTACTAACTTAGAAGTCAAAATCATTTCGTATTTCTGATTTACAGTCTTATCAGTAATCACTGTTATATCACAGGAAGATTGAGAGAGGGATGTTGGCCTCAAATCCAAACTGATTTACATTAACCCAAATTTTAAGGAACAGTGAAGTCTACTTGGTATTTTTGAAACTCAAATTACCTATCAAAACCCAGCACGTACTTAATCTGTTCTCTAATATTCTATAATATGGAAACAATTCTTGTGCAAGAATATTGACCCTTTTGTGGGATTTTTCTTCCATCTACACTTCTGTGAAACAAACATCAGGAGATGAATTGGAATAACATTCTCTGAACTTCAAAAACCATAAAAACAATGCAGGGTATATCACGATCAAGACGCTTCAGATTTTCCTGAAATCTTTAATAAAAACACCTTACGCTATGGACTCTGATTTCAATAAAAGAATAACACATCTTTATTGATTTAAATATTTACTTCAAATGCATTTGTCTAGGAAATTCAAAAAATGCATTGAAAGCTTTTTCTTTAAAAAACAATAGCTATAATGTGATGCCCCCATCAATATAATGTTGTATTTATGAACAAACGGAATAATAAATAGAAACTTTAAAGTATTATATGGCTTAAAAAAAACCTATTTTTCTATTTGAAAGAATTACCATTGTCATCTTTTACATTACTGATGCTATACTCAAAAACACGCAGTAATTGTTAAATAAGAACCCTTAACTTTTCGTAAATACAGAGCATCCCACCAAGTCAAAAGCTAAAGCAAGTCTCAACTGACTCTGTAGTTCTAATAATAAGGACTTCTTTTTCCCCTTTTTAATTACTTTTATCCTACAAGCTTAACTGCCAGCATCTTTCACAAAACAGCATTTTCATCATAATGGAAAGATAATATAAAAGCTCTACATTGTCTGCAAGGGTCAGCTTTTCCTTATTAGGTTTTAAGTAGCAGAAACTAGTTCTGCAAAGAAAACATACTGTAATTATTGTACTCAACAGGTAGCTTCAGTAATCAGGCCAAAAGCAACACAGTGGTCATGTCACTCTTTAAAGATCAGCATTTTCCCATGCTTCTGCATAACAAATGCGTCGCAGATTAATTGAAAGCGTACAGGCCATCTTAGAGCCCAAATTAATCCGAGCATTTGATATCCCCTTCACTTCATATGGAAATGCCATTCAATGGCACCATTTTCATAGGGACAAAGTGTTTTTTGATAACAAGTGGAATGTAAATCTCATGAGAAAGAAATCAATCCAGCCCAAAGAACTCCAGAGTATTGATCTACGTGCATTATAATTTCACATGCTTGAAGAGAATTTGTAAGTTAAAGGGGAAATGATTACAGCCACAAAACCGCTGCTATATATCACAAAGTTTTCTTTTACCTCTACTATGAAAGCAAAAAATATGCAGTTTCTGAAATTATATTGGTTACGTCTTCAATTTGTTCAAAATCAAAGGCAACATTTGATTTACTTAAATTTTGTGAGGTGTTGTGATTGCATTTTTTTTTTCCTCCTTCACAAATGGAAAACTGTGAACTTGGAAAGTCACAGATTTGCAAATAAAGTTCACAGTACTCGGTTCTGGCCAACAATAGCCTATTGTCTGCACAGAAGTTAAAAGCTGGATAAAGGATTTTTACAAAATCAGTTTTAATGAACACTGAACTTTGACAAACCTTCCATATTTGCTCCTGCCAAGAAGGTGCAACTTTTTCAATTAAACAGTAACCATCAGATGATTTTTTAATAAGTAACAAAATCTATGGAATATAAAATTGTAAAGCTGCAAAGTAAGATGGAAGAGGAATTTCCACTCCTAAAAATGAATTTAATCCCAATAATGTAAGACAAAAAAAATTAGTGGGTTTGGGGGGTTGTTTGTAGCAAGTGATTTTGGATTCAAAAAGGATTTTTACTGAGAATCCAAAAGAAAGCAGGGGCCACTGGAGCTTGGCTCCAGACAAATGCATTGTATTTTGTCTTCATCTTTCTAACACAGCTTTGAAAAATTTACAATACAATTTAAGGCACAAAAGGAAGTTCTGAATGTGGAAACTGAAATTCAAACCTCACCTAGTCTTAGTATGAGATATTAATTGCCACAGACATAGGGTTAAGTTTTAAATTCTGTTGAACTGGTTTCAGATGGCTGCGCTGAATCAATCTGATATTTCATCAGATATTATACTTAGAACGCAGCTCACCTTATGCAAGCAAGCACATTTCAGCTCTTCGCAGAAGACGTATCACAGTCCTCTCAGTTCTAACTGTATGGACACCTACACCCAATTCTCTACCAAACTGACAGCTTACACACTGCTTTTACGACACAGTATATTAACTACATACATAGCAATACAGTCAGTAGTCTCCATGTCTTCTATACAATCCTTTGAGTAATCCCAGGAAATGTAAAGAACAACAGGTAGGCAAGTCAAAATCTCTAGCATTTGGTGGGTCCCAATAAATATGCATAAAGTTTAATACGAGTAACTGTTAACACTGAATGCACCAATGATAAAATCCTAAGGTGCTTTCAGCCCAGAAGAAATCTCCTTAAGACCACAAAGGGTATCTACATACACAGACGTGCTCATCTAAGATGAGGTTTTATATAGTTTGATTGGACCCGTAGATAAGATTTCAGTAAGAAATCATGGGAACCTCTTCCCAGCAAGTCTTCTCAACTAAACAGATCTCTGCATCTATCTTGTGGGAGTATCCTCTGCCTGCTAAATTTCCTACTGAAATTCCAGGCTATGATTTGGTTGTTTTTCAATAGTATTTAATTTTAATGAAAAATAAATACATTTCCCATCACATTCGGTTACAGAAAATTCCAATGTGATTTAAATGCCTCTGTGTACATTTCAAGACTAAAAGGACTCCATTATCTATCAAAATTCAGTTGAGTTAATCAGCAAAGCAAAAGACAAACTCCTTCAGGGCCTCTTGCTTAGGAGAGAATTTTATTACAACTACATTAGCAATAAGATATGTATAAAATGTAGAATCATAACATCATTAATGTTGGAAAAGACCTCTAAGATCATCAAGTCCAACTACCAACCCATAATCACCATGTCCACAAAGCCATGTTTGCAAGTATTACATCTACGTGTTTCTTGAACACCTCTAGGGACAGTGACTCTAACCACTTCTCTGAGCATCCTGTTCCAATGCTTGACCACTCTCTCAGAGAAGTCTTTCCAACCCAGACTTCCCATGGTGCAACTCTTAGCCATTGCACTGAGCCACAGGGGAGAGAACAGCAGAACATAGACAGCAGTGATATTCCTTGTATAAAGGCTAGGAGGGAAGGGTTAGGATGAAACTTTCTTCCACTCACCAACAGGGACATGCACTTACTTTGGGCCTCACAGCTGACACCAAGCTCCATGCTGACAGACCCACACCACAGCCACCATGCTCTGAGACCCCAACAGGCGGAGCTCCACAGGCATCCCAGCACCTAACCCAGGTACACAATGTCTAAAGAAAGAGCATCCCTTGTCCAACAGGAGACAAACTGAAGGAAGTTATAATAGAAGGCTACATGAAACACTCCAAGTAGAGTCAAGCAAGTTGAGACCCAGATCCAGTTCCTGTGAAAAGCTCATTCTTCTACAAAGCACAGAAGTTTTCAGTATTCTGAATTGACATACACACATACCTCATCCACAACCCAGTGACAGCACAGAGAAGCGAGAGTGTAGCAAAATAATTTATCCACAAGCCATTTTCCCTGCGTTTTTCCATCTCAAAAATCCAAATAAATGTCTTTTTTGATCTCTGCTTAAAGCTGAGATGTAACTATTAAGTTTTAAAACAAAACTGGAAATTTTGCAATTCTCATCATCAATGAGACAATGAAATTTCATTGATTTTTATGAGTTCCAACAAACTCGTCCTGAAGTTGCCTGCCTTTCTTCACACACTGTGGATGCTCCAGTACCTCTGCCAGGGCAGCTACAAGGTGCTCTTTTCTGTTACACCTATTTTCATGAAACTTATAGGAACGCAACTGAAACTTCCTCCATCCTTCAGTCCAGTTATCCTCACATCATCAGAAAAATCAATAGCTGCATGAAGACTGAGAATGAAAACCACAGTATGCCTCACTTCTTTAGAAAAACAAAGGCTAAAATGTATGGCAATTACGACTGGAATAACTATACTCAGAACAGTTAACCTGAAGTCAGACTGAAGTCCTGTAAAGCATAAGACACACAAGGACTGCTCATTCAGAAATCAGAGCTATATAGAAACTGTCCATCACAGTAACTAATACCCAAAGGTCTCAACTTCTATTTGAGAGGTACTTACATTTTAACACATGTCCCCAGGAAATTAAACAGTCCCTCAAAGCACTTCCAAATATTAAAAACACCACTTCCGAAAACAAACTACGTATTAACTCTCATTTCGCTAACTCTGCTTCCATAATTCCTTCCTGCTACTTTCTAATACTTGTTCCCTATAACGAAGTTAATACATGTCTTTCTGTTAAGACATTATAGAAAGAATAAATTAAAACATTATATTTTTCTATAAACAATAAAGCTGTATAAAAAAGTTACTTCATAACTAAAAGTGCACAAAAACAGCTTTCAGTTGGTTAGGTAGAACGACATTGTAAGGTCTCTTGGAATTTACTAAGTGCCAAGAAAACGACCTATGAAGATGTCTATCTAAAATTCTAAAATCCCCTGCTAAAAGAAAATTTCATTACTTAAAAGTTAACTGAAAACACATTGCTCGTTCCAATGTTTTTTATATAATAAATTTCAAATTTTATCATTGAAGATGGAAATGTTATTTTTAACCACCCTGATTGCAGTAATTGGAAACTTGCTAGCAATTCATTAGAAAGTTACTATTCCAAGGTAACTCTGTATACTAGACTTTAGCACAAAGTTTACAAATAAGCAAATCACAAGAGCTAACTCCAGCTGTAATTCACTCTAAGGCCAACTATTACACGCACTCCTTAACCCTTAAAGCAGAAATTTTAACTAATCATTAGTAAATGAACTTTCTCTTTTCAGCAATATCAATAAAATACACACTTCTTTTTTCCTAACTTAGCAAATTAATGCCCTCAAAATAAATCAAGGAAAGTTTTAACATCTTTTATTTTGTGTGGTTTTGAGTACAATTGACAACCATGCTTGTATGTTACAGACCTGGGACTATAACTATTTCAGTATCTGATCTCTCTTAAAAGCCTCTTTTCAGTTCACTTCAGTTGAAAGTCAGCAAAGCACACAGGAGAAATAAACAGCAGCAGTCCCACAGAACTTTTATTAACTGTTAATAAGTATCCTAGTAGAGAAAATGCAGGCAAAATAGTTAACAGGCGCACGACAAGCAAATGACAATGTTTTCTGTGATGTCAGGGATGCAATCAGCATTTACTTTAATCATTGAACAGTTAAATAAAAGCATCTAGTATGAAACAAACCTAGTGCAAAGGAACTTCCAACCACCACAGATAAACCATTCCAAGCCTCTCTTTCTCTGTGAGATTCTGGCTCTTGGGAGGGTGTGGTAATCACTCTCATCATTTTCAAAGCCTTCTTCTGACATCATTAGTGGCATTTCATCCAAATGAGAGGACTCATCTTCTACTTGATATCTGTAAAAATGAAATAAAAACACTAATTACATAATCGACACAACATTTTTTATTACCAGGAATCTCAAAGTACTAAAAGGGAATTGTTGCTATATGGAATTACATCAGAGAGAGATTTTCAACCTAAACATCTCACGTATTTGTCCTGACACATCAGCATTTGCATTACAAATACTAACACAGCAAGAAGGTCTGCAATCATCCAAGCACTCTGATATAAATTCTTGTTTGCTACTGAATTTGTATGTACAGAACTGCAGCTTCATACTTTTCAAAGGATCCTTTGCAATATTTTGTTGAAAAAAAGAATTTACCTAGCAAGGTTTATACAGAAACATAAAAACTTTCACAGAAGCATAAATTTCGCATTTCCACGGAGCTTTTCCAACTTCCTGTCCTGATACACCTATGTCTATTTCTGTCTATGCAGACCTCTGAGCCTCAATCTGTATACCACTCATCACTCTATCAGCTTTAGTTAATAAAACATCAGTTACTTCTGTAATTCTTGACAGAAACATTCAGCAAATCAAAACAGATTTGCCTGCAGACCTATGAAAACAACACTAGGCTAGTAACAGTCCTTCCCTCTTCAGAAACTATTCTCCCTTTCAATGTTGCACTTGTGGAATGCCTATTAAGCCAAGATAAAACACCTGAATGTTTGATAAGGAAATTCTCTAAGTGCATGTAAATTGAGTCAATTCTTCAGTTTCTGTTGACTCAATGGTATAAAGTATGAAAGAACTGCACTGCTACTCAGGTTTCTTGCTATAGGCCATTCAAAGGACTATTGAGGATATTAGCTGGAAGAAAATCGTGCTCAGATAATCTACTTGCATACAATAACAAACCAACTGATGGATGTTAATAAAATGACAGAGATCAACCCCTACAAACAAAATGGTCAGAAAGGCTGACCGCAAGAACACTTAAAACAACAATATCAAATCCAACCAACATGCAAAAAACATTACGTACATAAAAATATTACTTTGCACTACTGAGAATGGTAGTTAAGCAGTCATTAAATACAAACTGGTGATGAAAACATATTCAACTAGAATAAATGCGTATTCTGCACATACATTTATTTTTTCAGTTCTCAAACTAAACCATCATTTATTCATCGTGTAATCCGCAATTTCTCTTGGATTTGTTCTTGCACTGGGAGCAGTGAAGCATAACTCCTAGAGCTCAGAAAGTAAAGAAAAGAATAAGGGCTGAGCCACAAAAAAGTATTTGAGAGATGCAAAGCTTAAAAATTACTGGATTTTTTTTAATGGAAGTTGTACTGTATCTCTTGCAATACGCATCCTAGGACTGTTCATTTTCCCCTCAGCAACCTAAAAACAATCTTCTTTTAAAAAAAGTAGTGATTAAAAAAATCCATTTGCTGGTGCATCTGTACATATAAAAAGCCATCGTGTAAACTCTAAAACATCTGAGTACACATGAAGGCTATATCCACATCCACAAACTGAAGGGAAGTTCCCAAGCATTACGAGCAACAAAGCAGCCTACACCTGTGCCCTTTGAACGTCTGACCTCTAACAGGCAGAAACCTGCTTGCAAGCTGTCTGGCACGAACCAACCCCAACCACTAAGCTCTGCGAGGGACAGCCCAGGAAGAGCAAGAGTTGGAACTGCCCAAGTTCACACCAGGACACACGCCAATAGTATGGAAGTACTGAATTCCAGTGCCCGGGAACATCCGTAGTGTACATAAATTTATACAGCTATGGAGAATATTAAAAAGAAAAAGCTCTGTCAATGCAGGAATTCACTCCATTTTCTCATCTGGTGGGTGAGCTGGTATGCTCAGTACTCACCTCTGACTGAACAAGAACTTTGTTTTACATTAAGTAAAATCCCAGAAGTAAAGTTTGCAACACGGGCAGAGAAAACCCATGAACTGAGCAACACCAAACTAATCTTTCAACAGAATTTTATTGAGAACTCAAACACACAGTTATCCAACAATCTCAAAAACTAAAAAATAAGTTTAATTTTATGACATCTCAGAAAACAACAAAAATGTTGTGCATTAACACAAGTTTTTAGCAAAAGTAATGTCGAAGACTTCAAGAAGAGCTCAGAACAACAAGGATTTTTGGGGTCCAGTTCTTCTTGTTTCAGTATTATCAGTAATATGAAAGAAAGGAGGCCACAGGACAGTATGCTAGGCAGTATTCAAGTTGCACCTGTCCCAAATCTTGAACAAACCCAAGATTTTATACAAATGCCAGGCATGAGAAAGCGCCATCACTTGGTTTGTTTTTCCTCTATCTACTGTATATTTAATACACAATCTGAAAGCGTTAACTTTTCCTCTGTTTTTTCAGCAATGTACATATGCATAATCTGTATTAAAACCATTATTCCATTATTAATCTTCTCAGAAGGCGTAAAATGGGGGGGGGGAAGGGCGAGTTCTAGTACACAGTTTCTATTGAAAAGACATTATCTACTTTAAACAGGCTTTGTAGATGTTTCTTTTTCCAAAAATGTTCATCTTTTTCAAATTATCAAAGAGGGCAACAACAACACAGCAGATAAAAACAAAGTCTGGGGAAACAAAAAGCCACGGAAAATACTTTCAGAACTATCACCAACAGCAACCCCTTCAAAAATAGGTAGATAAAGGTTAAAACATGCAGTTGAACTTTACAAACAACGTTGTTTGCAAAAGGATGCATCTGGTATTTTTCTTAAAATGGCCATCTGGCAATTCTTCTTCCATTCTTGCTACTCTGAGCAGTCATTAAGAAAAAGAGAACCTAATACAAATGGCAGTTATTTACAGGTCACAAGGTATATTACACAAGATTGTATGGATTACTCTCAAACTGAACTGATTTTAAATACTCAAACTTACACACTTGACAATAAAAATTACTGCTTAAAAAACCTTATTACTCTATGTTGAATTTCAGTAAGAAAAAGAAAAGCCTGCGTTTAAACAAGCTCACATTCAATGCTTTTATATTCTCCCTGGTTAAGTTTGCTAATTACATTACTGTAGTTGCTCGTTTCCTAATACAAAGCCTTTCGCTGCACTGTATTTTGCTTTTAGACATCGTAACAATTAATGGTGCAACACCACCCAGTGAAATCACAATCTACCAGCCATACTGGAGCACGCAGCAACAGACCCCTCTGACTTACATCACCCGAATAGTGCCTGATTCAAAAAATAATTTGCTTTATATCCAGAGGTAACAAAGCAAACATGGCTAAAGTCTCTCCTGACGGAGCATACTAATGCAAGACAATTAAGGCAAATATTCCTGGCTGAGAAATATATCCAGAGATCTGCTTAATATTTAATGCTACTCTTGCAAATGTGGTGATATTTGTAGAACACACCGACGTTCTAATTGTAATCACTTACATGGTTTTTTTTTTTTTGCCATTACAATTATTTTTTCACAATTAGTATCTACTTTGCACTTTTAAATATGGAGTTCACCAAGTAGTGAAGATAATGAGCGTAAGCATCTGACTTCAAAATAAAGCCTTTGAACCGGCAAGCAATTTATTCTGTTTCAAAAGTAGTTTTGCTATCGTGCTAGAAAATTGTGCTTCAGTATTTAAAAACAACAGGACAACGAATAATGCATTTTTCCTAACTAGGATGAGGACAAAAATCTTTATGTCTTTGTTACCAGGTATTTTTCTTCACTTAATTGCCTGAAGCGTGGATTTGCCTTGAATGAGAAATCAATTAAGTGTAATCCTAGAAATTTTTATTAAAATAAGGAAACACTGAAAACAACGTGAATAAAGCAGCCAGAGCACAGACATCAAGACTCTCAGCATGGCTGCTACTAAATCAGGTATGAAAATAACTGTCTTGACAAATATACGGCCTCCTATGTAAAAAGGAACATTAACACTGAACAACTTTCAACAAATCTAGCTATTTTTAGGAATAACATTTAACAGACTTAAGTGAAAGGAAATCGGATACAACAAGCACTTTTAGATAGACTTTTATATGAACATCTGCTATGAAAACAACATCCCAAGTCATCATTTTGCTTTGATGGCTATTTGCCAGAGTTTTGCTTTGCTTCTGCTCACGGCCAGTAAAAAGACAGGAGAGAGAAGCATAACCTGTCCCAGCTCTATCCTGCTCTATCGTTATTCATTCCTCCACAGTCTAACCTACATGAACACCTCTCAAGTCTGAGGATAAGGATAACCAAACTGAGAAGGCGCAGGAAGAGAAAAAAAATAGAGAAAAGGGCAGACTCAATTCAAATGAAGAGCAAGAATTGTTTGAAGAGGACAAACCAACAAAGCAGCAACTACTGTATGCTGCCTTTTGCACTGATACAGCTGTTCAGATCCTGTTTCATGACATAAAAAGTCTTAAACTTTAAGTCCACAGCACCATGAAAGATTTCATTAAATATACATTTAGCTATAACCATGCTTACAATCATACATTTCTATATAGCTGCTCCACGACAGCTCCTCTTATTCAAACATCCACTACCTTCAGAAAATATTTTCTTTGCTACAAGCTACATGGGACAAACCCAATTACAATTTTTTTCTCAAATATTCTTTAACATTTCTAAGGACTGGAAGTTACTGTTTCCCTTTAATTTCAAACATCGCTATGATGTACGCAGCAACAAGTTTGGCTGCATTACAGAGTTATGTTCTTCACAGACAATGACAGAAGTGAAGCCTTCTACAGGTAAATGCATGAGATCTGAAGAATTTCCTTTAACCTCTTCCTCCAAAACCACAGAAATACTTCTTTCAGAAATATACAAAATCAACCAGAGCTTGTCAATGCTTTTTTTATTAAGCTGTAGCTGTATCTTTTATGCAAGTGTACCCCTCTACCCAGTCTCACCTCCAGAATCTCCAAATCTGGAGATTCCGAGTCCTGGCATAATAACAAACACACGGAGAAAGCAATCCTGCTACAATTCATACACATCATCAGGGACAGGCCTGTTAGAAAACTCCATACAGAAGAGGACTCTTAACCACGGTAGATCAATAGTTAAAACAAGAAAATACACTTTTGGACAGTTTTCGAGGAAGCTGAAGATTTGTATACCAAATATTTGTATTAAATTTCAACATAACTTTGCTTTTGTCCTTACATAATGGAATCTTTAAAAACCTATTACGGCACTCACATTATGGTGCACATTTGTCAAATGGACAACAAAATAGAAAAAAAGTACTTCTACTGTACATAAGCAGGTTTATTACTGAGTTTATCAGCTGAAATGACTAATAGTTACTGTAATAGACCAAATTAAGGTGCCCCCAGCCTTTAACAAGCAATGCAGTTTCTAAAAAACTGCAGGGGAGCATTTTTGATCAATCACTACAATAAAAACACAACAAACCACATACTAGTCACTTCTGCCATGCAGAAATAAAGAAAAGCCTTGTATCTGTTGGGAAAAAGGTCTAAACACAGACTACACAGTTACTACCTTCCATAGGCAGCCTTTCAGAAATGGCTTAAATCACAGTTAACTACAACTGCAGGTGCCACCAGACATAGCAAAAGGTCTGAATGCCGTTTGCCTTCCCTCTCCCCTAGCCTACACTTCCTTGCCAGAGATGTATATGACAGAAGCAAATTCAAGAGACCTGCATAAGGAAGCTCTCATTAAAAAAAAAACCCACACCATTCCTTACTCCCCTTTCCTCACCTCAGAAAGCCCTACCAGAATCAACATCTTTTTTCAAGCCAGGACAGGATGAGTGAATATCTACTTAACAAATAGGTATGACCAATAACAAAATAAACAGCAGGACCTGAGGAAACATCTGCATTTGCTAGAACCCTATTTTTAATTAGTAAGGTACATCATTGATCACAACAAGGGGGCCATTTTATCACTGTCACTGGGGATTGTTATTGACACTGCAGCTTGATCAATTGTTTTTTCTCCCCATTCTAAGCAATCCAAGTGCCTGTCCAAAGAACACAAATCACTGTATTTGGATACTACAGACAAAAATCAGGAAGGCACGCAAATATTGGGTAAAAATACAGCTTAAATACAAACAACCTTAAACATATGTTTTAAAAGCTTATTCTACTGCACCCACAGCCATGTGCTCATTGTAAAGGATACTCATCATCTGCAATAGCAATCTGAACTTCACTGCTGTAAGTACTCAAATGTTTTTGTGCCTTAATATAGAAATTACTCAGATTAAGAAAAACCACTCTAAGAATAATCTCGCTCAAGATGATGTTTGTCTGCCTTTGCGTGTAAAGTATATCACTAGCATAAAAAAAACAGAAAGTGTTCTCCAAACATACGATTCTAAGCAACCCTGAGTCAAAAAACTGCAACTTATTAGAAAAATGACTTAAAGTTGCTATGTCATCAAAATATACTATTGCAGATGAAGTACAACTTCCCAGGTATGACATCAATAAAAATGTCACTGTATGTGAAAATACTTCACAGTTGATACTGTGAGCAACTGTGCTTGCATGTATTTTGGCTACCTGTGTCACTAAAACAAAGATTGCTCTGACAAGCAAAAGCCACAGAAATACATGACAACATACGCTATGTAACTACGTAAAAGCTCCAAGAGCATTAACATAAACCAAGTTTCTCTTCACAGGTTATACATCAAGCTGGTCTGACCTTTTCCCAGACAAAAAAATATCAGAGTCTAAACCTATCCTAAATCTCATAGGTATCAGCCCCAAAAGGTAATATTAATCTATGAATCAAGTCTACAGAAAAAAGCGCATCATTCAATCCAGGAATGTAAATATGATTAATGAACACAAGATATAAATTGAGGAGAAAGTTTAAAAAAAAAATCAACGATAGCTCATTTTTCTAAGAAATGTTTTTACATCGTAACATGGGATAATGTTGAAAACAGAGACCCAACAAGTATGATATAAAAACAACACCCCAAGTGCAAAGGTGTCAATCGTACTGCCCTGATGGAAGAACCAGAACTAAGAGATGGTGTCTCAGAGACAGCCTAAAAATGACTCAGTGACACAGTTCCAAACAAAAACAGTGAATCTGTCCAAAAACATACCTGAAGAAAGGCTAACGACAAAAGATAATAAGTCCTTCCTCAGCTGCTGATTTTTCTTTTATTTCTTTTCCATTGAAAGAAGTTTTGCCTTGCAAAAGATGCAAAGACTTCAAATTTCAGTTAAAATCAGTATAAATCACTGGGACAATAGTTCTCCTATAGAATGAACGTAACGGCATACACGATATACCTATTCTGTAAGAATGGCATAGCAGTAGCAGACGATCTTTAGGATTGCAATCACTGTGATACAATACATTTCAATGCCTACACGTTAGCTAAAGGCAAAACATCATCAGGAACATTACTTTTGGTTATTAGCAGTTTGTGATACTTCTGGCATGTATGGATGAACCTTAGGTTACACTAATCTGAAACTCATGTAGTTACCAGTTCTCTGTCACGCAAACAAAAACGATAATTAAAAAACAAGTTTCCTAAAACCTGAGTTCTCTATCAGAAAGCAAACCACAGAGGGGCAACAGCAGTTGATTTGCTCCACTACTTGCTTTACTGCAGCCTCTTGATACATTTGCAGTGTGGTCATTCATAAGTACACTATCACGATCCATATTACACATAATCATGCCGGAAGATTTCTTCCTGAGAACAAAGGTTTTTTTGTGACAATGTGGGCATACCTCTGAATATTTGGCGTGTAACTGTACTTATGTACGACTGTACACAGCTGGTAAGACCTGATACACTGGCGCCAGCTCAGCTGTCCCAACACTTCACAGTGTAGCGCTACTAGGCCAAATGCAACATACACTGACAGTGACAAGTACAGGACACCTTAATGAACTAGATAATTTGCTTACAGATAAGTGAGGGTTGAGCACTGTTTAATTCAGTCCCTTATCAGCTTCAAAATTCCACCCAGCTTCTTGTTTTACATCCACATGTAAGGTAGATGGACAACACAGAGCACAGTTAACTTCCTTTCTGTGCTCAGCTGTTGCTTACTCTTGCGCTTCTGACAATACAGGTCTAACATATAAGAAAAGAGTGTTATTCTCACTGCATTCTCACTGATCCCGGGAGTTCTCCAGTCCTCTTTTTCCCATATGGTGTAAAACCAAACCAAACACAAAAACAAAGAACCTGGTTCAGATCCTTTGTGCTGAAAGACGAAGTGTCAAAACAACAGCTTTTTTTTTCCTCCAAGCTTTCTACAACTATTACAGTATATATTACACAATAATATTGTTAATTATTGTTAATTATTAGAATATACACAAAATAGATTCTCCTAGTTTCTAACAGTAGCACACAACCAGTTTTCTGTTCAATTCTATATAAAAGCATGTGATCTCAGGTGTATAGCACAGCAGCTCCTTAGGTGTGTGGGGAAGAACACATTCCGGCTTTAAAATACACACTGATGGTCAGCAAAAGTACTCTCCAGTACATAAGCACAGTAAAGACAAACACTGGATGAGAAAGAATTTCTCCTTACTGCAGAACTAACAACAGCAATGATAGCAGACTCCTACACGCTGCTCAGCTTAAGCAAAATAAGTCACCCTACAAACTAGCTTTGAGGCCACTACAAGTAAGCAACTGCTGAGTTGTATTAACTGAAGCTGCCAGTAGCAGGGAAATCAGCTCAAGTTAAATAACATTACTGTGCTAAAGTTAAGGATCTGTGTATAAGACTTGCAAAAGAGGCAACGTAAGAACTCTAAATTCTTCACTAAAAAAAAAAAAAACAAATTATGGCAAGTTTCTTGAGAGCACAGAAAGCTGGATTAACCTTGAGATTAAAAAAATACTTTAATTAGCATCCACCTCTAGATATCTTCTGAAGTACGAATTACGCTCTTTCAAACCGAAACTGTATGTATATACACGTGATAACTTCCTGCCTATCAGACTTCACTTTAACACTCATACATGCATTTGCAAAACCAGGAGCTCTGCTGCAGCTTACACAGGAATGCAAGCCCTCTTAGAAGCCTGTGCTGCCGAAAAAGGTTAGAAAAGCATGATGAAGCATTCATAAAGGCTTAGGAGCTGTAGATCAATTATAACTTTAAATCATAGGAATTACAAGTTGTAGCAAAACTAAATAAAAGGGGAGAACTGGCCTCTTCAGACATGGAGAAGGCTGAGGTATTTAATGAGTTCTTTGCTTCAGTCTTCACTGTCAGCCAGGCTTCCCACACCTCTCATGCCCGTGTATATCTGAGCAGGGGTTTGGAGAGCAAAATCCCTCCCAGTGTAAGAGTGGAGCAACACCAAAACTACTTTATGAGGCTGGATGCGTACAGGTCTATGCGGCTATAAAATATCCATTCCAGGAACTGACTAATACGGTTGCAAAGCAGTTCTCCATCGGATCTGAAAAATCGTGGCTGTCAAGCAAAGTCCCCAGTGACTCCCATATTAAAGAAAGGGAGAAAGGAAGACTTAGGGAACTACAGGCCAGAGAGCCTCACACCTGTGCCTGAAAAGATCAAGAAGCAGATACTTCTGAAAAAGCACCAAGGCACACCCGAGATGAGGAGGTGATTTGAGACAGCCAGCACAGCTTCAACAAGCGCAGATCATATCTGACCAATCTGGTGGCCTTCTAAGATGGAGTGACATTATCAGTGGCCAAGGGCAACTAATGTCATCTACCTGAACTCATAGGAGGCCTCTGACACAGTCCAAACCACATCCTTATCCCTAAATTGGAGAGATGTGGATTTGAAGGCTGGACTATTTGGTAGATTAAAGCACTGATTAAATGGCTGTCACCAGAGGATGGTCGTCAATGGCTCTATGTTCAGGTGCAGGCTGGTCATGAGTGGTGTCCGCCAGGGGTCTGTCTTGGGACTGGTGCTCCTCAACATCTTTATCTACAACATATAGTGTGGGATGAAGCGTGCCCTCAACAAGTTTGCTGATGACAAGCTGAATGGTGCAGCCAATAAAGCAGAAGGAAGAGATACCATCCAGAGGGACCTGGACAGGCTTGAGAAGCAGGCACACAAGAACCCGATGAGGTTTAACAATATCAAGTACAAAGTGTTGCACTTGGCTTGAGGCAATCCCAGATGTAAGTATGCACTGGGAGAAAAACTCACTAAGAGAAGCCCTGCAGAGAAGGACTTTGGGGTCTTCATGGACAAAAAGCTGAACATGAGCAGCAGCATGCTTTTGCAGTCCAGAAGGCCAAAAGTATCCTGTGCTGCATCAACAGAGGTGTGCGCAGTAGGGAGAGAGAGGTGATTGTCCCACTCTACCCAGGTAAGGCCCCATCTGAAGTCCTGTGTCCAAGCCTAAGATCCCCAGTCCGGAGGAAGCTGTTGGAGCAGGCCCAGAGAAGAACCACAAAGATGATCAAAAGCCTGGAGCACCTCTTCTATGATGAAAGATTGATGGAGCCAGGCTTGTTTAGCTTGGAGAAGAGAAGGCTCTGGGGAAACGTCACTGTGGCCTTCCAGTAGATGAAGGGAGCTTACAAGCAGGAGGGGGATCAACTTTTTACATTGTCTGGTAGTGAGAGGACAAAGTAGAATGGTTTTAAAGTAAAAGAGAAAAGATCTAGATTGCATGTTAGGAAGAAATTTTTTACTCAAGAGGTTGGAGAGGTGCTGTAACAGGTTACCCAAAGAATGTGTGGATGTTCCATCCCTGGAGGCATTCAAGGTCAGGCTGGACGGGATTCTGAGCAGGCTCATCTAGTAGTTGGCCACTCTGACCATTTTAGGGAGGCTCGAACTTGATGATCTCTAATGCCCCTTCTAACATAAGCCATGCTATGATTTTACGATCAAAATAAAGAACCAGAAGTAATAAATATACCTATTAAAGTCAAAATGTTTTATAATCCTACAAGTAGTTTGATGGAACTAATGAATACTACAAATAATAATTTGTGAAGAGGACTGGTAAAATAAATATGCACTCACATTTGAGAAGCACATAGATTATAAAAGAGAAACTCTGAAAGATGAATAGCAAATTGAATCTACAATCTTTGGGAGGTAAAGCTAATCAAATGAGACAGCGGGGAAAAAGCAGATCCATAATGAATCTGTATTTCCTTGCCAGATCTTACAGTTTATTGAATCTGCTTATTTGGTCAAGTTTAAACAGTTTGTATACGTAACAGTAATTATTGTGTTAAAATATCTCTCTAAAAAAACCTATGTACCTACATGCTTTATGAACTTTTCATACATCTATAGTATTTTTCAATGCTCCTAAGCTATAATAGAACCACCTGATACCTTTGATGGTCTAGACTAAGGTTTTGCCTACAATAATCTTCTCCCTTCCCTTTTTCTTATGAAGGTGAACTAAAAAGCTTACAGATCCTGTGAAGAACCTCCCCCTGCCTCAGTTCTCTGAGAAATTGGGATGATAATGATAACGCCACCCTTCCTCAGAGCAAAGAACAGACCTACAACAGATTGTCAGACATTCAAGTATTAGTGAAAAGGAGAATACAACTACAGTAGGCTGTCCTATCAGAGGACTTTCTGTGAACATTTGCAGGCTTATCTAGCTTAAAAAAAAAAAATCAAAGCGGTATTATTTAAACCTATCTTATTTTGCATAATTTTAAACTGTTTCTGCTGTTAGTTACTCCATACTAGCAAAATTTTTTGTTTTATTCCCAGTGAACTGATTTCACTAATTTGACTTAGAACAGCAGCAGCAGTTATTCTATGCTTAGAAAGTCCATCTGCTACAGCCAGCAAATCTACTCCCTCCAGTCCCTGCACCCGCATTCAATGCCCCAAAAGAATCAAGAGAAGGTGAAAAATGCCTGAAAGAACTAATCGCAACCATTTCCAACACTTCAGCACTTCAACAGCACTGTCCAAAGAAAGTACAAAAATCACAGAGCAAAGTGTTTCCTCCTGAACGATGATGGTACTCCTTAAAGTTCTTCAGGAAAGCAGAAAGCAAAGAAACATTCAATCTCAACTTGGGAGCAAACCTTTAAACGAGTTTCTTGTATGTCCTTAACACCCTCTCACCCCAGAGTACAATTTAAGAAGCCTAAGGTTAATTTTCACACTCCAGGAAGCTCATGTTTTACTCTCTAAGGTACAGTGGCTGTCTCACAGCACGTTTACTAATCGATGCCCAGAGAAGCCCCCTAAGACGGGCACCCCGCCGCCAGGCGAGCTGCCGGCCACGAATACCACCCACCCCGGAGCTGCCGGCGCTGGGGCAGCCCAGGCCGCATCCGCGGGACATGGCCGAGAGCGCATCCTCCTCGGAGGCCCCACAGCCAGCCACCCCCACAGCCCGGCCCGGCGCCCCGCTGCCGGCCGCCCCACAGTCTGCGGCCGCTCCGGGGACTGAGCGGGACAGCCGGCACCACGCAGGCCTCGGAAAACCAGGAGCCGCCGGCAGCTCTCATACTGCCCTATGCGGGGTCGCCACCCGCTGTCAAGAGACCGGGCGGGCGGTCCCCATAGCACGGCGGGGCTGGGCGAGAGGACACCGAGCGCCTCGCCCGAAGACAGAAGGTGTGGGGCTGCGGGGTGGGGATAGGCCCACGCCGCCCTTGCCCGTACCTGTTGTGCCTCTGCGCCGCGGAGGCGCTGCTGTAATAGGCCGCTCTGCGCTGGGTGCTGCGCGGCACCGGGTGCAGAGGGATCTGGTCCGCCATCTTGGGGGCGCCGCGCCACGCCTCCCCACCGTGAGGCCGGCACCTCTGACGTCACAGCCGCCACCAGCTGACGGCGGGATGGAGGAAGCGCCGGTGGGGCGGGGCCCGCTTTATTAAACAAGGAGGCGGTGCTCCCTCAAGGGATGGGGTGGTGGCAAGCGCGGCTGAGGGGTGGGGCATTCTAAGAAACCTGGAGTTCAGGGCTGGAAGGGACAAACCCAAAGTTGTTGTCTTCAGGCTGCAAACGCTTGTTTTTTAACGTGGTTAAGGTAAACTGCCCTTCAGCCTCCAGGAGGCAAAGACTGGTTGCCACCTGTGCTGGATGTCAGCGAATATGTGTGTGATCGCCAAGGACAAATGCAAGCACTGTGGATTGACAATAACTGTTTTCTGCCATTAAACAGAGATTGTTTTTCTGAGCAGAGGTTTCCATGTGGAAGCGGACGTTCTGTAACTCAGGGATAATGAACCAATCTGTGGCATTTCACAAGGGAAAGATCAGTCACCAAAGGAAAAACATGGTGTTACAGGAGTTCACAGACCTACTCTAGGATGTAATCCTTCTGTATGCCTCTGAAATGGGCTGCTGGGGGAAGCAAAAGGCACTGTCACATACACAGCCTTCCTGAAAAAAATAGAAAGAAGGGGAACAAATTTATTTTGCCATGAATATTCAAGACAAAAACAAATGAATAAATAAAAGGGAAGTAAGTGATCTACCAGCAAAAAAATTCTTTTGAACACATTCCTCTAAAGGAAGACATCAAAACATACCCTGAGTGCAGAATGCAAGATTAACCAAAATCTATGTGATAGAAGCTTTTCTTGATTCTATGTGCTTCTTTATATTGATGGAAGTTCCTGGGCTCATCTTTCCCAAAAGAAGTGGTTAGAACTTTTAGTGATAGTACAAAAAGAAGTGAGAGATGTCAGGCTTTGCCATGGAGTTATACAATCATCCTTTTACAAAACGCCTTAAACTCACAAGATTGCAGAATGAAAAACAAAATTCACAAATGAAAAAAAGACTTCAGTTATTTTACAGAATGCTGAAGCATACACATGATATGTTAACTAGACCAAGGTTTTTGACAATGAATTCCTGATTATGTGAACTACTAAGGTCATAGGTGTCAGTAGGATGCTGCCTCCAGTTTTCTAGAGTGCAGGCTTTGTTCCTTTCGCTTCTCAGGTATATTCATATCGCAATCTGAGCTTCTCGATCAAGCTAATTGCTTTGTTGCATCAATATTTTCATACAGTAGTTAAAAGCCCCTTAGATTAGACACTTTGGTTGTGTGGCATCTATCATCATTCAGTTCTGCCTCTGGATTGTCATATAATCCTGTCTTATGGTTTTGTGTTTTGTTTTGTTTTGTTTTTTAGAGAAAATTCTTAAATCTTAAAGGATTTTTTAATGTAAAATTGAAATTTTAGCACATGATATTTAGATGTGCCTAACATACCTGAGTACATTTTTAAAATTGTGTCTCCTTTTCTATTTATAAATCCTGCAAGGTTGTGAGTAAACTTGCTGTTGATCTGCATTTTTCTAGTCAGGCATCTGAGGCAAGTATTACTTTGCAAAATGTAAAAAGCTTTTCATTTCAAGAGATAAATGTTTCTGTATTCATTGGCTAATAGATACAGAACCACTCAATATCACAGTAGCATGTATTTATGATAGTATGTAAATATAATACCGTTCTGAAATAAACTTTCCATGCCATCCTTTCTATAATTCTATATTGAATCTTTTTGAATTCACAAAAAATTGGCAGAGATCCAGAACATATGATTTATGGATCTTGTGAACTCTTGATTTAAATAAGAATGAGCTGGGATGGAAACAATTATGCATTTGTTGCATAGGTGTAGAGCCTATCTGTAACTTGTGTTGCCTGTTGTCTCCAGAGGACATTTTATAATGCTTTATACTTGTTCTGCCTTTCTACTTCTACTACAAATGTTCAAGGTTAAGTGTTCACTTCCTCCTAATCCTGTGCATGTATCCAGTCTGGGCTAGGGTAGAGGGAGGGAGAAACAAAATACCATTTGAAGACAATTCATTCTACACTGTCATTCTTGAAGCCAAATGTTAAAATCAGTTATACTAATGTGAATCTGTATGAGTACTACTAAAATCAATTGAATATAAAACAAAAGTAATGCATTTCAATAAGGTTCATATAGTGTTATGTGAAACCAAATTTACATTATTTTTATATAGGTGTTTTCTCAGCCCATCCTGCAAACAACCTCACATTTCCATTTTAATTGGGGAACTTGTATTCATCACTAATGATCCAGCTCAATATCTGCTTTCAGATTTTCAGCAAATTGCAAATCAGTCCAAGACACCTAGAGATATAAAAAATACCTGGAAAGACCTAAGCAAAGCAACATAGTGCACAGGTAAGAATCCTGTTGATTTTATAGGAAGAGCTGAAGGCAACAAGAAAGTTTAAACAAAATAATTTCTTACACTATCAGAGCGAGGGAGAAGAATATATACAAAAAAGAGGGAGCTAAAACAGCTATAGATATCAGTTTTAATAATTCTAATAGCAATGCCTCCATATCTTCAATTCTTATTAGTAAGACGTAACAAAATAGTTCTCTTGCTATGGGAGAAAAACAAAATTAGAGATATTGTTTTCTCTGTGAGGATCCTTGTTTTAAAAGATTACTGCAGATTATGAGGCCACAGGCAATTCAGTTACACAGCAAAATCAATAGGTTTAGAAGCACCAACAAGTAAAAACAATCATAGAAAACATTACTATCAAAGCAAACACAGACATGATAGGTAATAGAAACAAAACACTACTTACTGTGTTGTCTACATAACTACAAATCAAAAAATTCTATTTCTATACATTGTGTTTTTAATATTCATGGCATTCAGTGTTTGTCAATTAATTTGTACTCCCAGCTGTTACTTTTCTTTCAGACCTTCAAGGTCTTCTGTTTGGTAAATATCAACTCTCTGCAGCTCTGAAAGATTTACAGACTGCTAAATCTCTGCTCATCCTTTTTAGTCCATCCTTACGAAACTGTGGGTCTTGCACAACTGGCCTCACACCAACTGTGTACCACCTTCACCTGTACTTCACAAAGCAATTTTTTAGGAATATAATACCAGAAAGATCTCTTCCAAATAAAGCAGCAAAATCATATATGTGCTGTTTTGGGGATTTTGCCAGAGCTATGTTTTCAGCTAGTGTTAAGTTTGACTGGAATAGTGTTTTCTTCAATTCAGTTGGCAGCAGATAAGGCAAAAAAATCCAAGCAAGTCCTGGATTACTGAAACCAAAATGTTTTGGAAACAAAGATATGCTTTGGTGGCTTCTGATACAAGTAACAATAATGTCTTCATTTAAGGTATTCGTTTTTGATTGTTGATAAACAAAAGGAGAAAAATAACAATACAATACTGATTATTTTACTGAGCTTTTACAGTGACTCTTCAGTGAGAACCATCTAGTAACTGCTCATGGTATCTCTTCAGTTATATTAACCTTGAAGCTAAACGTTGCTTCAACGTGCATTAAAAATCCAATGCATTTTAATTTCTAGTTAGCTTTTAAGATACACTTTCTCATCCTTATAATGCATTTAAATTTTACACAATACTTTTCTTTGTAGTTGGAGGAAGAAAATCTGTAGGCTCAAACTTTTGAGCTGGACAAGCAGCATTTTATCTTGTGAAGCTAGACACTGGGCAATAAAATATTTCCATGATTCCTGGTATCAACAGCAATGCACACCAGCAATTGGAAAGGACACAAATTATTTGAGTGATCTCCATGGGTTTATTTTAACAAATTCCATGCTGTTGATATTTCAAATAAATAAATACAGCTGCTTTAACTTCTCCTTGAAACTGAGAGAAAATGCACCCATGGATTAATTACAAATCTTTTGTTGTTTCAGAGATTCTGAAAAGGTTATGGAAGGGTAAACAAGACCTAAGCATATATCTGAGTATCCACTTGTATTCTCTGCTTTCGGACTCAATAAATCTTATTTCCTTTTGCAGTTTTTATTACAACAGTGCCCAAAAGCTTCAAGTTGAATTAGGGGTCTTTATTCTGAGACCTGTGCAGAAGAGGATAAAGAAAAAAGTTCCCAGATGATAAGTGACAAAATACATAGTGGCTTGTATACTATATTTTTCAAAAATCAGAAATGAATTACAGTGTCCTCTTTCTCATGTATATCCTCATGTCTGCCCCTACCACCAGCTCAGACTCATAGCAAAACAGCTTCTTCTTCTCCTCAGAGCTGCTTTTGGAACCTCTTTCAGTCATTCTAAATAATGCCAGTTTTGTCTCCTGTTAAAATCAGATGTTCTCTGTATACTGATTTCACTCTAAGAATCATAGAATGGCTTGGGTTGGAAGAGTCCTCAAAGATCACCTAGTTCCAACTCCCCTGCCATGGGCAGGGTGGCCAACCACTAGATCATACTGCCCAGGGCTCCCTCCAACCTGGTCTTGAATGTGAATGGGCATCCACAACTTCTCTGGACAGCCTATTCCAACATCTCACCACCCTCTCAGTGAAAATTTCCCCCGACATCTAATCCAAATCTCCTCTCTTTTACCTTATAACCATTCTACCTTGTCCTATCACTACCTATCTGTGTAAAAAGTTGATTTCCATCCTGCTTATAAGCTCCCTTTAAGTGTTAGAAAGCCACTATCAGGTCTCCTTAGAGTCTTCTCTTTCCCAGGCTGAACAAGCCCACCTGCTTCACCCTGTCCTTGTAGGAAAGGTGCTCCAGCTCTCTGATCAGCTTAATGGCCCTCCTCTGGACCCACTCCAAAAACTCCATGTCTTTCCTGAGCGGGAGGCCTAAGGCTTGAATGCAGTAATCCCGATGGGGCTTCACAAGGGCAGAGTTCAGGGGGACAATCACCTCACTTGCACTGCTGGCCACCCCTCTGTTGATACAGCCCAGGATACAGTTGGCCTTGCTATGAGTGCACACAGCTGGTTCATGTTAAGTTTTTCATATACCAGGACCCCAAAGTCCTCTACAGGACTGTTCTCAAGGAGTTCTTTTCCCAGTCTGTACTCACATCCAGGACTGCCTCAACCCAAGTGCAGCACCTTGCACTTGGCCTTGTTGATCCTCATTACATACCCGTCAACTCAATTTTCAATCCTGTCCAGGTCTCTCTGGATGGCATCCCTTCCTTCTATTGTATCAGCTGCAGTACTGCAGCTTGGTGCCATTAGTAAACTGACAGAGGATACACTCGATCCCAGTGTATACGTCACTGATGAAGATGTTGAAGAGCAGTGGTCCAAGATGGACCACTGGGGGATGCCACTTGTGACCAGCCTCTACTTGGACATAGATCCACTGACAACAACTCTGGCTACGATCCAACCATCTTTATTCATCAACCTTGAAATCCATATGTCCCCAATTTAGAGATAAGGATGTGGTGCAGGACCATGTCAAAGGCCTTGAAGAATTTGAGGTAGTTGACATCTGTTGCCCTTCCTTTGTCTACTGATGCTGTCACTCCATCATTGAAGGTCACCAGATTGGTCAGGCATGATCTGCCTTTTGTGAAGCCATGACGACTGTCTTAGTTCATCTGCTCATCCCTCATGTGCCCTAATATGTCTTACAGGAGAATCTGTTCCTTGACCTTCCCAGGAACAGGAGAGAGGCTTGCTGGCACTTATCTCTCCAGGTATTCCTTTCTCCGTTTCTTAAAAATGGGGGTGATGTTTCCCTTTATCCAGTCACCAGGAACTTCATCTGGCAGCCATGACTTTTCAAATATGATGGAGAGTGTCTTCACAATCACATCAGCCATATCCCTCAGTACCCTAGGATGCATCACATTGGGTCCCATCGACTTTTACATACTCTGTCTTATGAAGCGATCTCAGAATTCTTTTGCTTCGCCAACCCCTACCTAGAGGTTCAAGAATACGAGACTCAGGGATATGAGAGACAAGAGAAGCCTGGCTGCCATAGAAGACCAAGGCAAAGAATTCATTGAATACTTCAGTCTTCTCCATGTCTGTCATGGCAAGTTTTCCCTTCTCATTTATCAGAGGGAATAGGCTATTTTTGACCTGTCTCTTCTGACCAATGTACCTGTAGAATCCCTTCTTATTGTTTTTCATATCCCATGTAAAGTTTAGGGCCTTGGCTTTCCTGATCCCATCTCTGCATGTTGGACAGCATCCCTATGTTCTTCCCAGGTGACACATCTTTGCTTCCACTGCCTGTACATGTCCTTCTTATCCCTCAGTTTGACCAGCAGGTCCTTGCCCAGCTGTGATAGTTTCCTGTCTCCTCTGCTCATTTTCCTATACTGGGGGACAGAGAGCTCTTGTGCTTTCAGAAAGACATCCTTAAAGAACTGCCAACTCTGCTCCACTCTTATGGACATCTTCCCACAAGATCTCATCCAGTAATTTCTTAAACAGCACAAAATTTGCTCTCCTGAAGTTCAAAGTCCCAACTTTGCATTTTGCCAGACCCACCCTCCTCAAGATCACAAACTTGATGAGGGCATGGCCACTACAGCCCAGAATGCCTCCAATCTCAATCTCTTTAATGAGCTTCTCTGCACTGGTGAACGCCGGGTCCAGAAATGGTTTGTCTCTCGTCAGTTTTTCTAATACCTGGACCAGGAAGTTATCCTCAGCACACTCCAGGTGTCTCTTAGATTGCTTCCAGCATAGCACATTGCTTTCCCAGAAGACGTCTGGGTGGTTGAAATCCCCCATCAAGATGAGAGCCTGCGAGCGCAACACTTCTTTCAGTTGAAGCAAAATGGCCTCAACCACAGGCTCCACCTGGTCAGGTATCCTGTAGTAGACCCTGACCACCAGGTGTACTTTATTGGCTCCTAATGTAGAGTGCAACTCTCTCACCCCTCATTCCCTGCCTATCTCTTTTGAAAAGATTGTAACCCTTGGCTGTTGTGGTCCAGTCACATGAAACATCCCACCTCATCTCTGTGATCACAATTAGGTCATAGTTTTCTAATTGCAACTCCTCCTGCTTATTTCCCAGGCTGCATGCATTGGTGTAGAGATACTTCAGCTGGGCTATCAGCAGTTCCTTCTTAGAGGAGCTCTCTCAAGATCCTGTACAACAAGTTTTATATATTTTCCTGGTGTTTCCTGGAGTGATAGCATTCACTAGCCCTTCTGTCACACAGAAATTCATCCCCTTCCCCCATCAAATCTAGTTTAAAGCTCTGGTAATCAGTCCAGCCAGCTTGCTTTCCAGAGCCCTGTTCGAAGCCCTTCGAAGTATTTTCCTTGAGTTTCCTTCATGCTTTCTCCTACTGCCTGTGTTCCCTGGCTCACTGTTGTAAGATTTCAGGTGTGCTGCAGTGTTGATGGCACATCTCAGGGCAGCAAGTTGAGAGGCCCAGCTAGCACCCTGTTCCTTTAACCTAGCTATACCTTCCCACATTTCATCATGAGCAGGTTCACTATTACTCCCCTCCCACTTTGAACCTAGTTCAAAGTCCCACCAATGAGCCCTGCTTGCTTTTCCCCAAAGACTTTCCCCCTTTGAGAAAGGTGAACTCCATCTGGGACCTGCAAGCCTGGTGCCATGTAAACCACTCTGTTATCAAAATATCCAAAGTTTTTGTGGCGGCAGCAGCCATGAAGCCAGTTTTATCAATAGGATCTTTTTGTCTCTTTCAGTGTCCTTACCCAGTACAGGAAGCAGAGGAGAGAAGATGATCAATTCCTTCAGCTGAAGTCCCAAAACACTTAAGTCCCTTTTTGATGGCCTTTGAACTGTGTGTACCTGCTTTGTCACTCCCCACTTGGAAAAGCAGTAATGGGTAATGGTCTGTTGGCTGTACCATGGTGGGCAGTTTCCTAGTGACATCCTTCATCTGAGCCCCTGGAAGACAGTAGGCTTCTCTAAGAAGAGGGTCTGCTGAGCGTATTGAGTATTCAGTTCCCTGCAGGGAGAAGTCACCTACAACTAATACTTGTCTCTTTTTCTTTGGGGATGTAGCCTTGATACTGGGGGAAGGCTTCTCTTGTTTTGGTTTTATTGATTCTTGTAGTGTAAGTGGGCTGTCATCACTCACAAGAAGCAGTCTGAATCTTACAGATTTTCTCTGTATGACAGACTTATCCATGTAAGATGCATATTTTTATACTTTCTTAGCCCCATGATTGCTACCATATCCTTTTGTGTTGTTAGGAATGGCAGATACTATCAGGCCAATGCAGCATGGGTTGAAGAAATCATTTTCCCAACTCGTCATTGTAAATGTCTTGTATCTTCTTGTGTCCTTTTTCTAGCTTTTTCTCCAATATTGCATGAAATATCTGTTCCTTCTCAACTCATTATCTCTCACTTAGAAACTTTCCCATTACTAAATGGCATATCATGCTAGTGTTTTTTGTCTACTCATATAATTTGAAAAATTTCTTCCATTTGTTCAGGAATTCCCTGTGAAAAGTACCAAAAAAGGGGGTTCATCATTTTTTTTCAGAATGAGGAAAAATCAGCTTCTTTCAACACAAACTGAAGCCAGAGTTGCCCTCAATGTTGTTGGATGTAGAACACAAGATGTGGTCTCCTGACAAAGTACTAGGATAAAGACTACAAACATGAGAGAATAATTATTTATCATCAAAATCCTAGGTAGAAGATGCAACAAACCAACAGAGGAAACAAGATTAAAACAAATAACTAAGAGAAGAGAAATAACTGGGAATAAAAACATGTTTTGTGAATTTCTTTTGCAGACCTTATGTACAACTGTAAGGATGATAGAGTAGTCAGCTTTGGCTTGCTATTTATCGCTCTTTCAGTAGAAAATAAGATTTCTGTAGCCACACATTAACTTTCTGTGAGAGGAATCTAAATGAATCTAGGTCTTGTACAGATTTCAGAGACATCTCTAAATTTGTTTTGATGGCTGCTAATACTGAAAAGACAGAAAGATGTGTGTATTGCACCTTTGAGTCAGAAGGCTATTGGCAAGAGTAAAGTACAGGAAGAGTCAAGGAAGAAGCTTTTCAGAAAAGTAAAAATCTTAGGGAATTACTTTGCTTTCTGAAGTTTCCCATTAAAATAAGCAAAAATTCTTATTATGAGTTATACCAATATTGCAAAATAGACTATTCTCTCTTGAATCTGAAGATAGACTTTATTTTGTTGTTATAGTTTCTAGCTTCTTGAAGCTTTTATCATCTTTCTACAAATACCCTTCAAAACAAGCAAAGACAGGAGTGGTCAGTTTTTACTGCATTGTGGAAGTGCTAGAAAAAAAATCAGAGCACTCTGATGTACTATGGCAACACAGATTAAAATAATCTGCACACCATCAGATTCAGTTGGGATTATTATATGCTGTCCTTTCCAGATCATTGAATTATTATTATTATTTTTTTTAATGAAATGTATGGATTATTTACCACATCAGTATTAAATATTACTTTTCTAGGAAGCATGTAAAATCTCAGGTTGTATCTGGTTTGCTTTCTTGAAAGGATCAAGTTAATCAGTTTTAAATAAAAGGGGAAGGAGGGGAGTGGGAAGGAAAGGTTTAAGCGTGCCCCACAAATGTTATATGACATTTTCATGTCACAGAATCAAAAATCATTTAGATTAGAAAAGACCTTCAAGATCATCAAGCGCAACCACCAATGTGACCTACCAAGCCCCGTCACCAAAACAGTCCCATAGTGCACACAGATTCTGTTTCACTGCTCCAAGTTAAAGTAATGACAAATGCACACTGATAGAGAAGCCTCCTCGATCTTGTATGTTCTTCACTTGTAAGGCAGTAACATCCTTTAAAGATGACTTTTCCTCTCAGTGACCTCTACTATATGCAGCCAACAATGCAAGTTCTGATGCTAGATCTGCTGTGTTGACGTCATGTCAATGCCAAGGACTGGCAGAATACAAAGTACATATATAAAAGACCTAAATGGTTTCTCACCAGTATCTGCAGGCAAACAACTTTTGATAGTTCCTCTGGGTTAAGAAACAAAATAATAATAACGATTAAAATATCTCTTCAGTTTAGCACTCTATTTTCAGTATGAAAACACACAAGTGGTTATCCAGCAATCTTGCCTGTATCTCTATCAGCAAGAATTTTAACTTAGTAAATTACATAATGAATATGTCAGGCTGACTTCAAGGCTAAATAATTTTATTTTTTTTTAAATAAGAACTGATGTTTTACATTGGTTTTACCTGTGTAAAAGTAACATGCACCATAGTATCTATCAGAAGTGGGGAAACTGATGTTATTAGATTGCCCTTTGATAACTGGTCTGAAATGGAAGCATAGCTGATAAGAAGAAACGTATCCTTGTGCCCTCTGTGAATGATGAATAGCTTGGATGTGGAGGACCATAAAAGACAGAGTTCAGAATGGGCCTGTGGCTTTAGGTTTCCATTTAATAAAGCATTCAGAACATGCTTTAACCCTTCAAAGGTCTCTAAAATGTCAGTGAAAATACTTATTTTTCCCTCAGTGCCATCAGAGGGAGCAAGCTATGAAAGGAGAGAAAAATAAGTGTGAGGTGAATGGGGTTCATGTGGGTGATTTGAAATTCAGTCTCTCTTTAGTCATCCTGGTCAGCTCCTTGCTTCTGTATGGTGTGGAGCTTTTAAGCTGATGTCTTCTCTTTCTTTCTGATGATGCAGCATGAAAGGATTTTGTCAGAGAGATCTGATGGGAACACTATTGATAATAGTGAGAAACAGAGGCTGTAATGTAAGCAAGCTAAAAGGAGGCTTGTGGAAGGCTTTCTTTAGTTCAGGTACCTTTGTTCAGACTACAGTTGTTTAATGGTAATAGGCAGCTAAATACTACAAAGCACTCTCTCATGGAGGATAGACTGGAACTGGGACTTCCATTTATGAAGTTTTGAAAGTTAGCCTTATCTGCATGCTGTGATGTGTACTTCACAAAGAGGAAATCAACTGAAGTGCCTGGAGATCAACAGCAGCATTTCTGAGACCACAAAAATTGCAATAATCAAAATTGCCACAGTGTTGGCATCTCTTATTATTCGCTCACCTGTTGAGACTACTTCACCCTCACTATTGGTCAAAGAATGACTAAAAGTCAAGCTAAGCTTAGGGGAAATCCAAATTCCTGGTGTCAGAGGACAGACTGTAAAAAAAATGTTACTGGCTCCACAAGGCTCTGAGACACAGGATTGACTCAAGAATTTGAATATAAAGTGAAAGTTTGCATATGCCCAGAAGCAAGTTAAATCAACTTATGCATGCTGACAAACTTGTACCAGTGCAACACATCTGGTCTCCTTCTTCCTTCAATTTTCCTGAGTAAATTGTTGTATAAAGCTGGAAGTTGTCTACAGCAAACAAAAGCAAAGGACTAGAACTAAGTAGCAATGGACACTAAGAAAATCTAGGGGCAATTAAGTGACAAAACCCACTTGGCCTCGATCACGCATCTTACCCACAAAATTGTCTTAAAACTTGTTGCAAGCTAATATAACATGCTGGAAAATACTGAGCATTTTAAGGCAGAAACCAGCTACTGTTGACCATATTTAATCTCAGAAGCATGGGAGTTTTCAGAAACACTGGAAAAGTCTTTTTGGAGGTGATCTCCGCCCAACACAGAGAAAATACTCAATAGTTGATTACCATTTTCTGTATTGTATTTATTGCAAAGTATACTTGGCCCAAGCAGGCTCCTGAAAGCTAGTCAGTAAAGTACCATTTCCTCCTGTGCTTCAGAAAGTCTGTGTCTTTCACAGAGTGAAAAGCATGAGGTTTTGCTGGTTGCTGAGGGAACTGATTTATCATAGGGAAAGCCCTATGATGCAAAGAGCCAATTCTTGGGGAAGCAGAGTGGAATTTTTACATTTAGATACTAGCAAGAAAAAACACAGTACTTCTGAATGGTTTGCTTCAATCTTTCTGCTTATAAGAGAGAGTAATAAAGAGGAGGGGAAAAAAAAAGCCTACATGCAGCATAATCTTTTCTGCAACTTACTAATCACAAACCCTTGTAAGCATCAAGAAAATACTCACCTCTTAGTACCAAACCCAACCCTAGCACACTGTAGACACTGTTAACTCCTTAAATCCAAATCCTTAAATCCAGGTGAATCTCTTGAGGTTCAACAAACCAAATGGAAGATCTTGCATCTGGGTAGAGCCAACCCTCACTACCAGTACAATCTGGGGGATGAAAGGATTGAGTGTAGCTCTATCGAAAAAGACCTGGAGGTACTGGTGGATGGGAAGCTGGACATGAGCCAGCAATGTGCCCTCACACCCGAAAAAGCCAACTGTATCCTAGGCTGCATCAAAAGAAGTATGGTCAGCAGGTCAAGAAAGGTGATCCTGCCCCTCTACTCTGTGCTGGTGAAGCCTAACCTGGAGTAATGCGTCCAGATGTGGAGTCCTCAGTACAGGAGAGACTGGTGTGCATCCAGAGGTGGGCCACAGAAATGATTCAAGGGATGAAAGACCTCTCCCATGAGGACAGGCTGAGAGAGCTAAGGTTGTTCAGCCTGAAGAAGAGAAGGCTCTGAGGTGACCTGATAGTTACCTTTCAATATCTAAAGGGGAGCTACAGGAAACAAAGGGACAGACTCTTTAGCAGGGTCTGTGGTGACAGAACAAGGGGAATGGCTTCAAGCTCAAAGAGAGCATATTTAGATTAGATATAAGGAAAAAGTCTTTTACAGTGAGGGTGGAGAGGCACTGGAACAGGTTGCCTAAAGATATGGTGGATGTCTTGTCCCTGGAGACTTTCAGGGTGAGGCTGGATCAAGCCCTGGGCAACCTGATCTAGCTGTGCATGTCCCTGTTCACTGCAGGGGTGTTGGACTTGGTGACCTTTAAAGGTTCCTTCTAACTCTAAGGAATCTATGATTCTAAAGACAAATTTTCACCTCTGTTCACATTCAGGACACGTATAACTGAGATGCAAGAACAAGGAAAAAAATCTCTTGGAACAGTATTTTACATACATACTTACACATGCTAGCTAAGACACTTAGCTAACTAAAATGTCCATTTCCTTTGTGGTATTATAAATTGTAAACTTTCAACTCTAACTTCTTGAAATGAGAAGGCCTTCATCAAATGCCTTCTAATGAATAGGTCTTCCATTTATAACTGCCTTGCTCATATCAAAACCACTAGGAGAGAAAAAACAGCAATTATTTATAATAACTTTATTGGGTATAATTTTCCTCTGTCTTTGAAAGCTCCGCCTGCTGTTTTCAGGCTGTGCATGTTAAACAGAAGTGCTTACACTTGACCTTGTTCTTGATCCACTCTTTGTGCACAGCAGTGCATTTTTTCTTCTGAAAGATAGGTACAATTTGTGTCCACATAAATTATACTGTACTTGCTATTAACATTCTTTTATCTGGTAAATTACTTACACTGATTATGTTGAAGACTGTTCTATGAGCTGTTGATAATGCAAGTCTATGATTTGTATGTAATATGTCATTCTTAATTTAGAAAAAGACTGAAAGGAGATGACAGATTGCTATAACGCATGCAAAGAAATCAGGTCCTGGCCACATGCAGACAGGAAAGGATTCATGGTCGTATTTGTAGGAGGAAATGTGTTCAGCCCAGGCATCCTGGCTAAATTCCAGCTTCAGCAATTACACTGTCTAAATATTCCTGCATATCCAAATGATTGACTGTGGTATTTTCACTTATTTCGTGCCTCAGATTCATGGAGAACTTAAGCATAGATAACCTCCATCTTATTTTCCTATATTCCTCAGAGAAGGAATGAACAGAAAGTTATCCATACTTCATTCTCTGAACAAATAGGTAGGGCTAAGATAGGCTCGTGTGATTTATCTTGCATAGTCATCTACAAAACTAAAAATGTCACATTAATAATTGACCACACTGGACAACTGAAAGACTATGGGTCCATATGGGGTCCAAATGAGGTTACTGAAGGAGCAGGCAAAAGTGCTTGCCAAACTGTTTACATCCTTTACCAGCTATCCTGGTCAACCATGAAGGTCTCAGATAACTGGAGACTTGCCAATATCACACCCTTACAAAAGAACAGTCAGTAGGAAGATCCAGGGAACTACACACCTGTCAGCCTGATCTCAATAACGGGGAAGGTCACGAAGCAGATTGTCTTCAGTGCAATCACTGCACTGGAGTGTGCAGGACAACCAGGGGGTCAGGCCTAGCCAACACAGGTTCATAAAAGGCAGGTCCTCCTTGATCAACCCGATCTCCTTCTACAACCGGGTGACCCACCTGGTGGATGAAGGAAAGGCCGTGGATGTAGTCTGCCTAGATGTTAGCAAAGCCTTTGACTCTGTCTCCCACAGCACTCTACCGGAAGCCCATCGCTGAGACAGGTGTACTCATCTCTGGGTAAAAAACTGGCTGGATGGACAAGCCCAGAGAGTAGTGGTGAATGGAGTTAAATCCAGTTGGTGACCAGTCACGAATGGCGTGACCAGGGTCTGGTCCCGTTTAATATCTTTACTGAAGGTCTGGACGAGGGGATTGAAACACCCTCAGTAAGTTTGTGGAGGACACCAAGTTGGGAGGAAGTGTTGATCTACCTGAGTATAGGAAGGCCCTACAGAGGGATCTGGATATACTGGATCGATGGGCTGAGTCCAATTGTATGAGCTTTAACAAGAACAAGTGCCAGGTCCTGCACTTGGTGACAACAATCCCATGCAACACTATAGACTTTGGGCAGAGTGGCTGGTAAGCTGTAAAAAGAAATAAGATCTGGAAGCGTTAGTTGACAGCCTTCTGAACATGAATCAACATTTGAGGCCAGGTGGCAAAGAAAGCCAACTGCATCCTGTCTTGTATCAGAAATAGTGAAGTCAGCAGGACTGGGGAACTGATCATCTCTCTGTACTCAGCACTGGCAAGGCTGCACCTTTAGTACTGTGTTCAGTTTTGGGTCCCTCACTACAAGAAAGACATTGAGGCCCTGGGGCATGTCCAGAGACTGGCAACAAAGCTGGTGAGGGGTCTGGAGCACAGCTCTTATGAGGAGTGGCTGAGGGAGCTGGGATTGTTTTGTGTGGAGAAGAGGAGGCTCACAGGAGACCATGTCACTTTCTGCAACTACGTGAAAGGAGGTTGTAACGAGGTAGGGATCGGCGTCTTCTCCCAGGTAACTAGAGATAGGACAAGAGGGAATGGCCTCCAGTTGGGCAGGTTCGGATTGGATATTGGGAAAAATTTCTTCTCTGAAAGAGTGGCCAAGTATTGGAACAGGCTGCCCAATGGGGTGGTGGAATCCCTGGAGGTGTTCAAGAAACTGTAGATGTGTAGATGTGGCACCTAGAGACATGGTTAAGTGGACATGGCGGGGATGGGTTGATGTTTGGAATCAATGAGAGCAGAAGAAAGAAATGAGAGTAAAGAAGGAATCTAGTCTTTCATTACGCAATCCAACTTCTTAAACATCTTCCAAGTGACTGATGATTTGACTCCAAATAGAACTCATAGCATATTATGATGGTTGTAGGGCATCTTTTTCATGTAAGGTCTCAATGGAAAGTGTACAAAAATAAGAACAAGCAGCAACTAGTATAAATAACCCAACTATATTAGTTAAATTGCTCTCTCACTTTTTGTTAATTTCTGCAAAGTGTCAAGCTGTTCCTAATACATTCTCAGAATTCTCACTGGTTTAAGAAAAGAAACCGAGACTACTGTTCTTCTTACAGAATCTAAATTTTCTGATCACCCACCACAAAACAGGCCTCCTGCATTTTATTCACTCAAAGATTACAGTTCTTCTCTACCAGTAATGAAAATCTTCAAGATGTTTAAGACAAGGTTTTTTTTTTCAATTAATTATATGAATGTCACACTTCTGTAAGCTACTGTTTTGTTTCTATAACAGTAATTTTTTGGGGGGGGTGCAAATTAATGCAAAAAAAAAAAAAAAGAAAGAAAGAAATAAAGGAAAAAAAAAGTACCGCAAATATCCATAAAGCTTTTTTAAACTGCACAGTCCTGAAGCATATTTTATTATAATGGTAATAACAAACATAAATGCAATATTTCTCAGTGTTAAGCTTATTCTTATAAACCCTATGACCAAAAAAAAAAAAAATTGCTTTACCTGACTAAAAGACTGGTTCTTCTTGAAGAAATTCAGCAAAATTTCATAGCCCCAGATTTGCTGCACACACATCTGGCAATCCATGGTTATCCAGTGTCTGAGGTCTAGATGCCAAGGGTCTATAGCTTTGAAGTGCTGAAGTTTGTATTATTATTATTTTTAGACTGTCAGTATCCTGCAAATATTTGCTTACATTCTTCTTAAATTTTCCCTATGAAAGAACTCTTCTAAAGGTAAATATCAATGTCATAACTATGAATATCATGAATAAAAAGGAGATGATGCGCTTTTAATTATCACATCTGCAATGAAACTTTGCTATTGAAAAATATATCCTGAGCCCAAGAAGTACTCTAGCAGCTTATTAATTTCCGTAAGTCCTTTTCTTTCCCCATTTTTGTAAAAGACATTAATTATTTAAACAGCTGCTTAAGAACATGTATACTTTTTAAAGGGTATGTAGCTGAATTTTTGTGAATATTATTTTTGAATCAAAGCTGAAGCTTTGAAGTATCCCAATATCTTTACCAGCTTTTGTATTTCATCTGCAGCTAAGTTATTTATTTCAGTCAGTGATTATTTATTTTTGGTTCATAGAGTTTGTGCAAGGCTGGATAAGTTTTAATATTAACAATATAAATGAGTAGCTAAGAATAAATATTTCTTTTTGGTTATAATTCAAAATCATTTCCACAGACATTAATTGTTTTCAATACTGGAAGGATTTGGTGTTTAGCTTTTCCAGTGCTTCATGGCACTCAACAGTGTTTACTTATTCCAGATGTTGCTTGCTATTTGAAATCAGTAGCAAAGCAGCATTAAGAGATTATCATTTCACTTCTATTACATCTTGCACTGGATATTGTGCTTGCCTCTCTTTGTTTCAAATAATGTAATTAGTTCTCATAAGTTTTCTATAGGTTTTTTTTGGTATGCCAGTGCTGTAGTATTTTTATTACTGTTGTCATTATTTAATGTTACTGCTCAAATGAGAACCTGACTCAGTATAAAACCATATGAAAAAGGCAATAAGCCAGAAGAAAACCTATTAATATTTCTTAGAGGTATGCTTTCTTTACATGACATAAGTGTTGAATGCACTCTTTGGTGACAATACATATACCCTTATTTTGGCATACGACCACTCCTCTAGGTATCCAGCATGACAGACCAGATAACTGTCATAGATACAAAGCTTTGGAATAGCAGAAAAGTGAGATTTCGCAGGATTTGAATGCTGCAGAATATATCCTCCATCATAGCTCTCTGTGCTTTTCTACATAGGTCAGTTCCTGTTATTTAGTGTTGATGTAAAATTTTGCCAGACTTGGCAGACAAGAAGTGCTGTATCTTCACTCTGGTGAAGAATTTTCAGAACTCCTCCAGGCACTTTTTAGTTTCCTAGGTTTTCTCCCTCTTTCTTTTCCTTTGGTTACCGTCATTACGTATTTTATCCACTGTTTGAAAAAAAAAAAAGGAGAAAAGAAACTTCTTAATAACAGTATATTGCAGTAAAAGAATCCTATGATTTAAAAGTATTTTCAAGAATGAAACACTTAAAATGAGTTTTCACAGGTAATAGGAGCTTTTGCTATTATTCTGATTCTAATGCAGTCTAAAATAGCAGCTGTGATAGTTCTTTGATCTCTTCTCTTTGTAATCTGCTCTTCTGCCCAATTGCTCTTCCCATTAAGGACATTTTTCTAATAGCAAGTCTAAATGTTTCCTCTCTTAGTTTCAGGCCATTGCTCCTTGTTCTACCAGAAAGTATTTATATTCTGTGATCATTTTCCCCTAGAGTCTCTGTGTTTTCTAGGCTGTATAAATATTGGAAACAGCCACACTGCAGGGTGTCACTGGATGTGCTGCGGTACACCAGTCCTTGAGATGGTTAGTATCATGCAGGGTGTACCACATGCTCCAAGGCAAGCACTATAGGTGTTCCTAGGCTTTTCAGGCTCTTGCTATCGCTGAGTCCTCATAAATACTTGTACTTTAAGGAGAAGGATATTTTTCTTATCAGGGGAAAAAAAAAAGTGCAAATTCCATTAAAAAGTTGCAGGAAGAAACAAAGAAAACAAACGAATCTATACATTTCTGCTAGTCTAGTTAAGCAAGATTAAAATAACACCATTCGTTTTTTTACTACAGACTCATACAGACTTAACGTAGCTTTGTATATATTATGAAGTCATTTAGCAACACTGAACATAGATTTATTTCTTAAAACCTATGGCTTAGCTAATGTCAGGCAATTTTGTTAGGCTATCCACACCTCTTCATTCCATGCTAACCTTTAGCTCTCCAGCAATGGCCTCTAAGGCTATGTGGATGGTCCTGCCTCTGAATTCATTATTCAGTCTCAGAAATCCTTTTTTTCCTCAGTCTCAAACCCAGACTCCTCTGTTCATTCAGTTAAAGTCTATCCCAAGTCCTGTCAGTTTAGCTTTTTGGATTCTTACCTTGTTGTAATTACAGAATCTTGGAACTGTCTGGGCTGGAAGGGAACTTTAAAGATCATTTAGTCCAACCCCTCTGCCACAGGCAGGGACAACTTCTACTAGGTCAGGCTGCTGTGTGCCCTGACTTTGAATAGTTACAATGATGAGGCACCAACAAATTTTCTGGGCATTTTCCAGTGTTTCACCATCTTCATTGTGAAGAATTTTCTGCTATCCAAATTAAATCTATTTATTTTCAGCTACCCCTTGTCCTGTCACTCCAGGCCCTCTTAAAAAGCCTTTCTCTGTCCTTGTTATAAGCTTGTTATTGAAAGGCTGCTCTTCTCCAGGCTGAATGCTCTCAGTCTATAACACTGTCCTCATATGAGAAATGATGCCCTCTGATCCTTTTCATGGCCCTTCTCTGGACCTGATCTAACAGGTCCATGTCCTTGCTTCTAGCTATACGTCAGTCCTGAGCTTGAAACAAGTGATGCTTAAATGTTGACTAACTCTCACAGGCCCACTTCCAGTGCTGTAGCCCACAGAATATCTACAGGTACATCCTTGAAGAGGTTGAAGTTGGCAATATCTAATGCCATCAGGATGGCCTTCACTTCTGCAAACTGGCTTGATTAATCTTATTCTTCAGCAGTTTCTTCAGCTGGCCATATAGGGCTCTGTACAGCAGCCTTCTGGAAACCTGTGACTCTTTCATAGAGTTATAGAATCATTAAGGTTGGAAAAGACCTTAAGATCATCTAGTCCAACTGTCAACCCATTCCTACCATGCCCACTAAGCTTTGACCCTAAATGTCACATCTACACGTTTCTTGAACACCACCAGGGAGAATGACTCCACCGCCTCCCTGAGCAGCCCGTTCCAATACTTGACCACTCTTTCAGAGAAGAAATTTTTCCCAGTATCCAACCTGAACCTGCCCTGTCACAACTTGAGGCCATTCCCTCTTGTCCTATCTCTAGTTACCTGGGAGAAGAGGCTAATAACTACCTCATTACCACCTCCTTTCAGGTAGTTGCAGGGAGCAAAATGGTCTCCTGTGAGAGGGGGAAACTGTTTCACTCCCTGTCCAGGTAGAGTAGCATGTTGCTAACCGTTCCTCCTGAATTTATTCTGCTCCCCATTGCTGTCTTTCAGCTCAGGGGCTGAGTATCTTGAGGATAACTGGCCTGACTTTTAAAAACAGAAGTAAAGAAGGCATTGAAAATCTTAGTTTTATCCTTGTCCTTAGTGATACTGTTCCCATCTGCATCCTTTAAAGGTTGGATTTTATCTTTGTCCCTCATCTTGCTGTTAATATTTTTGTCAAAACATTATTTATTTTCTTTATCAATGGTTATCAAATTTCCCACAATACAATACAACCCATCGGTGAACAAAGCATGTTGTTTCTCTTTCTCTGGTAATTTATTTAACAGGGCCTCTTCAGCATGGGTCACTTCCTCTTCTGGCAATATTCAGAAAGCCTTGCCTTCAGGCCAGTCCATGATCATTTCCAAGTTTCCTGGACAACTGTGGTTTCCTATTTGAGCTTGTTGATCATTGACTTTGTGTTTCATAATTAAGGGAACATTCTCAATCTGCAGAGAAATTCCTTCTAATTCACTTCCTTTCCCAATAAACCACTGAAGAAGAAGATGCTGCATGAAAAGCTTGGTGTTCCACCTGGGGAAGCATTGATCTGATGCTTAACTGAGTGATATCCTAGTCATATAGAAACTAGTTGACTCCCTACTGTCCTGACTTTGGAAATAGCTCATGTGTTGAACATGAGCACCTGTGCACAATCACAATGCATAGATATATTCATCAGTTAGGAGAAAAAGAGGAGAAAGAAGAGAAAATGCACTGTATCAGACCATGTACTTACTATCACCTAATATTCTGCACCATGTGATGGGCAGATATGCTCTATAAACCTCAACATAAATAACCACACCTTACCTGTATGTAGATAAAGTATGTATGTATCCTGCCCTTCTGCCTCTGAATCACTCTTTCCATCTTTCACTCTTACTGGCATCTTGCAGAAGGGATATTAGGTTTCTACCTTTCTTTTTCATGAAGGAAATTCCTCCTGCTTCAGCTCCAGTTTCCAGGAGACTGATCAGTCATCAGGCTGCTGAACCATCAATCTGAACACAAAGGAAAAGGTCCTTGCTCCTGGCAAAGCCCGATTTCATTTACAGAAGAAGTACTTCTCTCCTTGACATATTTGGGGCAGCTCTACTTCCTTTGCAGTTTTACTATATTTGGCAAAAAAACACCACTTTCACAGCAGATGTTTATGTATTCGTGCTAATGACCCCCTTGGCAGCTTTCTGCAGCCTTGGAAATAGTCAGAGAGGAGCCATTGAGATCCTTGCCAGAAATCAGATGAATAGGTAGAAAACAGGAACATTTAAACGCATGTGGTAGGTTAACCTTGGGTGGCTTGACTAACCCATTGCAGTACAGAACAAACAGAAAAAGATAATCCCCCAGAATTCAGGAGTTGAAAGATAAGCAGTGGCAACAACCTGCTCAACATGGGCAGTAGCAGCAGCATGAACTGGGAAGCACCTCTGCTGGAAAAGCTTCTAATCAAAGAATCAGCATTGTCTAACAGGCATCCACGTACATCTTCCATGATCTACAAACTTTTTCTGACAGAAATAGCTCCAAAGGATTGGTGAAAAATAGAGAGGAACACAGACTGTCTAGGAAAACAAGCCTTTTCAAAGTTGTTCTGTGAGTAACTGGAAATTTGGTTGATATATTTGAAATCAATCATGCTTAATTAACATCTTCCGTAGAAACTGGAACATGAGCTTTATGGTAGAGTTTTGGCTAAAGAGCAGGGAGTAGCCAATAGGATTAGGACTAGCCACTGAGGAATAGTATCACTTTAAACAATGCTAATATTTGCTTCTACTAAATCTGTGCTTTAGTTTAGTGCTCCATTTCCACCTGAATACAGAAATTATAAAGTATGCAATTAATTAGGGTTGACGATACAGTCTTTCAGGGAGGGGATATTGTTTGTTCCTTGTACGGATAATTAACAAAGGACCTTACACTTGGGAATATTGTGAACTGTTAACCTATCCTTTGTTTTCCTACTAAAAAATAATACCGTATCCTTAGACAATACAGCTTTATACATGTATCAGAGAAAAGTGAGGGGAAGAACACAGTCCTACACAAGGCTCTGACACAAAAAATGACCAAAGGAAGTCATCAAATCTTTCTCATTAAGCTTCCTAATTATTGTCAGCTTTGCCTGTCATCATTTACAGGTCTCATCACTCTACTATGAAAATGCTAGCTGTTCATCATTAGTGATGGAATTTTGTTCCCCTACTTGGTCTGAAATTGTAGATATGCATTTTTTTGCCCATATACATATTTCAATTTAAGTGGCTGGTGAAGACAAAGACATTGCAAATAAGGCTGTTTTGAAGAACACTGACTGTCGCTAACATACAGTCCACAAGATATTACAAGATTTCTCACAAGCTAGCAATCTTAATATAAGAAACAAAAAGAAATGCATTATTTTTCTTTAATGAGAAATAAGCATTTGCT
This sequence comes from Pavo muticus, assembly GCA_016647715.1. Taxonomy (NCBI): domain Eukaryota; kingdom Metazoa; phylum Chordata; class Aves; order Galliformes; family Phasianidae; genus Pavo; species Pavo muticus. Next base: position 1,792,888 of record JACDJE010000104.1, read on the forward strand.
TTCGTTTTCTTGATAATATCTTCCTTGCTATTTGACTAAACAAACAAATAAATAAATAAATAAATATGTTCTTATGTGCAGAAAGTCTTTAGGAGCTTCAGTGATTTTTTCTTTTTAAAATATTTACTAGTTTCTGACATTTGGTCATGGAATTCTGTTTTCCCCAAAGTAAATTCCTATTGAAGAAGCAGTATTTTGACAGCAGAAATCCCCACAGTAGGAGTAAAATGACTATCGATGAATATATAATCTTGCAAAAGTAAATTCCTCAAGTTATTCAACTCACTCAACAGAGTCAGAAACTAAATATGGATATATTAAATTTTCAACACGGATTTTCATGAAAAAATCTGTTTCAGCACATAATGCATATAAGCAGTTGTACTTAAGACAAGCTGCATAACTTATTTGTAAGATACCTAGAGAAAGAATAGGACTTTTATGCAATGCCAAATTATTTTCAACAAGCAACTGTAGTTTGTACTCACACAACAAAATCTGCAGGTACAAACTGCAGTCACTTGTTGAGTAGACAAAAGTTGTATTTAAATTGCACAGGTTAGATACTCAAAAAAATGATAATTACATGCAAACTCCATTTATCAATCTTGAATAGATTTATATTGGAATAGAAAAGCGTTACAGAAATAGTTATTTAGAGATTTATTGAAACATAGAAATCAAATCCCAGAACGTCATACAAATATATTTTAACAGGGGACTATAAGGATCCTATTTAAATTCTGAAGAGACTTCCCATAAGGACTGAAATATTACTGCTATCTTGCTGGTATTTTTGCTATTATTGTGATTCACAGCACTGAGGTGTGGGTGTCTAGATCTCTCAGCACACTGTTGACCTCTTATTAATCTGAGCAGGACTATAAAGGTCCATGTTGTAGATACCTTCTGCTCATTTAGTCGAGTATAAATACAGTCAAGACCACATGTGCCAAAAGTAAGTCAGAGACATTGCACTTAATTACTACTGCCTCCACTGAACAGTTCAAGAGGCTGAAGTTGCATATAGCTGTTGGCATCCCGTGTATCTAGATTTAAGTAACATGAATCCTGCACTGAGTATCTTTTAAGTATGATTCACTAGAGAGGGAAGAGAAAGCAGTATCAGCACCTGTTTCTGTTTCTCGTTCCTGAGCTGTCCTCTGTTACTTTTCTTTCATTTGAGCAGATGTCAACAGAGCCCCAACGGGCTGAATATCGAAAGTGAATCCTAATTCCATATAGAGTCATCTAAATAAAGTTCTGCTTCCCAGTTATGCTAAGCACCTTCAGCTCAAGTGCCTCCAGAAAAATATTGAAGTATCCAGATGTGAAAACTTTACCCTAAATCCTTGGAATTTGTGGAATGAGGAAAAATAATTTCTAATACTTCAATTACATCATCTCTCTTCCAAAAAATAGAGAGCTATATTGCATACCACTAAGGAAAGCTATTAGTGCTATCACTTTAACAAGTCTGTATTTCAGAAAAATAATCTGCCGTTCTGTTTTCCAAGCTGCACTGAGGACTGTTATTTTGTGGTATCCTGCCAGCTTCTGGGCCTTCCTCAGCAGTTCTTAATTATTTTCCCTATAGACTTTAGTGGAAGTTTTTGTCTGTTCTAAATTAACTGTAAATATTCACGAAAAACACCTAGACAGCACTGTGTGTGGCTCAAATGAAGCCATCTGCTCAGTGTGCAGCCATAAGTTAAAAATGAAAATAAACCAATAAACAACAAAACAAGGGTGTTTTAGGAAGTATTAGGAGATGGAATAGAAGACATTTTGTAGAAGACATTTATCACATAAAAACACTTAGTTGCTTACTGTTTGTTGGCACTTCTCACAAAACAGAGTAGAAATGCAATAAACTGAAAGAAGTTACAGGAAAGTGATCAGAAGCCAGGAAATAATTCTACATGGGGTCCATTAGGTCTGTTTATGAGATAGATGAATTAGAGATGACATGATATAGCTATCATATCATGTATAGCATAAAGCCTATCACTAAGTTATTTACTATTACATCACAATACAAGATTGAGGAGACGCCCCATGAAATAAAAAGAATTAAGATAATTGGCAAGGTTTCTATATCATATAGCTAATCTCTGGCTATATCAGAAAATACTATTGAAGTAAATGTTTTGTAAAAATGAAAGGGGATTTAGAACTACACATTAGGACTTCCTACAAATCTCTAATAGAGTGCAAATGGATAAGAGACAAGCCAGCTCTCACCTTCTGAGAAGTCAAACCTCTCACACCACCCACAAGCTGGGTAGTTGGCAAGGATTTGCCATATCCAGAATATACAGAAGTTTAAATTTCTCTTTGCAATATAAGCCTGTCCTATGAGAATGATCAGTACAATGTGATTCTTACAATAAACATAAACAGGTTGTGAGGGCAGTTGTGTGGTATGACTATGTACGGTCTAGCAGATTTTTAACTGGATAAGTTCCCCTTTGCCATGGAGTGAAAATATATCAGCGAGATTGGGCATTCTGCCAGATATACACACGCCCTGAAAACTGTTAGATAACTTCACTGGACAGGCCTAAAATTTATACTGAACAACTTAGAGTAAGCTTTCCTACAGCTGGAATGCACTGTCTGCATTATGATAGTAATAGACATTCCCTCTAAATGGAACACTGCTCCAGTAGAATCTCATAATCATTAAATTTGGAAAAGACCTCTAAGTCTTTTAGAGACCGTCTAGTCCAATCGTCTCTAAAATCGTCTAGTTTTAAAGACCATCTAGTCCAATCGTCAACCCATCCCCACCATGTCCACTAAACTACGTCCCTAAGTGCCACATCTATACATTTCTTGAACGCCTCCAGGGATGGTGACACCACCGCCCCATTGGGCAGCCTGTTCCAATACTTGGCCACTCTTTCAGAGAAGAAATTTTTCCCAATATCCAGTCCGAACCTGCCCTGTCACAACTGGAGGCCATTCCCTCTTGTCCTATCTCTAGTTACCTGGGAGAAGACGCCGATACCTACCTCGTTACAACCTCCTTTCACGTAGTTGCAGAAAGTGGCATGGTCTCCTGTGAGCCTCCTCTTCTCCACACAAAACAATCCCAGCTCCCTCAGCCACTCCTCATAAGAGCTGTGCTCCAGACCCCTCACCAGCTTTGTTGCCAGTCTCTGGACACGCCCCAGGGCCTCAATGTCTTTCTTGTAGTGAGGGACCCAAAACTGAACACAGTACTAAAGGTGCAGCCTTGCCAGCGCTGAGTACAGAGAGACGATCAGTTCCCCAGTCCTGCTGACTTCACTGTTTCTGATACAAGCTTGGGAGACAGAGTCAAAGGCTTTGCTAACGTCTAGGCAGACTACATCCACAGCCTTTCCTTCATCCACCAGGTGGGTCACGCGGTTGTAGAAGGAGATCGGGTTGATCAAGGAGAACCTGCCTTTTATGAACCTGTGTTGGCTAGGCCTGACCCCCTGGTTGTCCTGCACACTCCAGTGCAGTGATTGCACTGAAGACAATCTGCTTCGTGACCTTCCCCGTTACTGAGATCAGGCTGACAGGTGTGTAGTTCCCTGGATCTTCCTACTGACTGTTCTTTTATAAGGGTGTGATATTGGCAAGTCTCCAGTTACCTGGGACCTTCATGGTTGACCAGGATAGCTGGTAAAGGATGTAAACAGTTTGGCAAGCACTTTTGCCTGCTCCTTCAGTACTCTCGGTTGAATCCCATCTGGCCCCACAGATTTGTGACTGTCCAGGTGAAGTAGCAGGTTGCTAACTGTTTCCTCCTGAACTGTGTTTTTCTTTCTGCTCCCCATTGCTGTATTCCAGCTCAGGGGTTGAGTACCTTGAGGATAACTGTTCTGACAAAGACAGAAGCAGAGAAGGCAAGAAAGGCTGTAGTATGTAGTATGTCATATGTAGAGCAGTGTTTGCTCTCTCTCCCATTAAAACATCCTCCTTATCAGAGGTGTTACATCATGGAAACAATTCTAGGTTCAGTTAACCCAGCTGAAGAAGGTCACCACTATTGCCAAATTGCCTTGTGTTTGCACTAAACATTTGGTGGTGGCCTTAGAACACTTCCAAGTCACAGGAACACACAGGTTATAGACAGCTGTACTACATTTAAATGACCGTGTGCATGCAAACGTATACTTGAATTAAGGTTACAAATAGAAATTATGGTTGATTTGTGTCCTTCAGGTGGTCTAGTTTCTTAGTTTTGTTGCTAATTTCTGTTTCAGATAACTAAAATTGACCTACGATGTGGTGATGTGAGAAGTTCCCCCTAGAACACCTATGATATTTTTCCTTCTATTCCTGCTTGAATGATGTTATTACCGTACAATTTTTTTTCTAAATCTAATTTTTTGAATTAAACAAGAACAATGGCAATCTGAGTATCACGAAATGAAATACACCTACTGTGTTATATGTGAAAATTTTTATTTCATAGTTTGCAGCTACAGCAGAAAATGTTCTAAGAGGTTTTTTTTTTGTTTACTCATTTCTGCATTCCTGCAAATACCATGATCTGACTTTCACTGATCTTATGCAAACATACTTGTTTTGTCAGGAGTTAAAAGCTGTCCATATGCCTATTGCCTTCTATCTGAAGTCTGGCTGAGCAGTGAACTGTGCAAGAAAAAACAGTATATTGAAATATCTGTTTCACAGCCATGAACATCTGTCTCCTCTTCAAAAGTAACACAGTGTAATCTGGATATATATTCCCAGAGTGGAACTTTGGTAATTCAGATTAGAAGCAATTCTTGATGTTTTAAGGAGCCTGTTTATTACAAAAACAATTACACAACCCACCAGCACAGTACACAGAAAGGGAGAAGTAGAAGTTTATTTAGCAGGAAACCTCCTGGCAGATGCTAGCACAACTGGGGCAGCTAAATTGGCTTGTATCAATAACTCTTTCAGCCAGCTTGTAAAAATCCTTCTGGGCCTAAGCCCCTGCATATTCACACTTACTAACTGATATTTCATGTGTGGCTTAAGAATGCTTGCATACTCTTTTATCCCCAAAGCTTTTTTACCATTCATAATTGCTCTTGATTATGGCCTTACCTCCTGTATAGGAAGTTTCTAGATCTGAAAATATTTGTGTTTTCAGTCCTGTTTCCCAAGAAGCTCAGTGACTTTTCACCAGTGCACTGGACAATCATTTCATTCTTTGGCTGAATTGCTAGACATCAGCATTGATGTATCTGCAGGTTTAAATGTAAGAATTTTGAGTTCAACATTTTTGCACACAGACAGGAAGATCTCTGACTTCCCTTATGCATCCTTTGGTCACGACCTCCATATCTCATTCACCCAGAGGCAGATCACCACCTTAATTTCCAGTATGGTTTCGTTCAAATTGTTGCATTGTCTTTGGACGCTTTATTTCACAGCCATTTTCTGGTGAGCTTTATAGCCAGGTAGAAAGCTTTGCTCTAAACTTTATTTTTTTTAAACTCTAATTATTCTATTTTTTGCTTTAAATGATAACACTTAAAAATTGATGTAAATATGGTTCATGTATTTTTGAAAACACGGTATTGTTTTCAGAGCATGCATCCTATAGTCAGTACATTTAAAGGAAACCTGTTTTGCATCAGCAATTAAAAATAAGAATTTTAATATATACATTTATTCCCATTTAATGTACACCATTTGTTTCAGCCCTGGTATATTCATCATGATAAATATTTTGCAATTAATATGATAAAAATTTATTACACAGAAACCAGATCTTGCTTAGTTACAAGCACAAATAGCCTATTAGTCTTAAGTGCAATTTTAGAGTTGCTGCTGAGAAGAAATTTGAACTGTACATAATTTTCTGCAAGATAATTTTCCACTGTTAAGAAGCATAAAATGGCAATTTGTTTATTGAACATTAAAAAAAAAAGGTACTGGATAAAAGTTCCTTGGAATCTCTATTCATCCTTTAACTATCCTTTTGTTTTGTAATGATATTGGCCAGTGGTGCCTTTAATCATATCAAATCTGGTGTGGCTTCCTCACTGCCCTAAAGCAAAACATCTCATTTAGCACAGCTTCAGTTATCTCACTGTATTGATTTATTTATTTCAATTATTTATATTATTTCACATTTCATTTTAAAAATAAGCAGGATAAATTTAGTGTCATTCTCAAGAATTTGCAACCATGATCATCTAACCAGTGGAAAGTAAATTGCTAAATGTTACTTTTCCTCTACTTGATGTTTTTTTTCAAGATGACACTTTCAACCTCAGGTATTCTGTATTACCTAAACACTTACTATGAACAGCAGGAAAAATCCTATCCCAAGACAACTCATCCCAGGACTACAAGTCTTGCTGAAATCTGTGAATACATTAAATAGTTGCTATTTTTTTCTATCTCAAAGACTCAAACAAGTCCTTTGTTTCAAGGAAATCACAAAGCTGAGGCAACCAAAGCACAGGACACTTAGAAGACACCAAGCGAAGCAAGTGTTAGGGTTTTTTTCTTTCTCTCTTGAACATGATCAAGGATTGGAGGGCTGAACCTGCTTCTTACTACAGTCAGTGGGTGAGCTCCAGCAGTCTGCCAATTCAGTAGCTCTAAGACAAATGTGGGAGGACGTGGAGGAAGAAGAAAAGCAGTTTCAGTGCCATCGGTACCATGGAAGTAGACACAGCAAAGAAAAAGAGTGAGACAGGGCTGCATGGGGACACAAGTTTATTCTGTAGTAGGCAAAGAAGAGCAAACAGCAGCTACAAAAATAAGGAGCAAGAGAACCTGATAGGAAAGAAGAATAAGAGTAACTATTGTAAAGTCAGTCTTATATTTTCAGTAGTGCTTAGATGTGATGTGATTCAAACAAAACCTGAAAAGTCTAAGCAGACATAGATATAGATAAGAAGATTCAGTGTAAAAATCAAGTAAATAATTGCAGTTCAGAAAAAAAGCACAAGAAGATGCAATAGCAGAATAAATGCAACATTTGTGGGCTATTTTCTCTGAGCAGCGCTGCTGTCTTAATGGCAGTTAGGATAACTTCAAATTCAAAAACTTTCACTCTCAGTACAATATCATATATATTTGCCTTCTGAGCAAGCAAAGACCTTATGACTCAGAAAAAAATAGCAAAGAATTAAATGAAATTCGTAAGGAGTGAAAAATTACCTTGGTAGATATTTTAAAATTTGAATTCATCAAATTTTAGAGACATCCTTTATGCAAGCATTTTACTTCAGCTCTGTCACAATTTAAACAAAATTCAACTTGACTAGGAAAAACAAAAGGATAGTATGGTTAATGGCTTATTCAGCTTCATTGACATCTCCTGGAAATAGCACAAGAGTAACAATATAGCAGAAAGAGCTGCCTTTCTGTGTTTTATTTTTTTCTGTAGTAGTAGTAGAAAGCAAGCAACACAAAGATTTCAGAGACAACAGCCTAGCTTAACATGGGGTCCTGTTTCTTGCTGGCTTTCTTGTAAGATGCAATTATAACTTTGGGCTCCAATGCTTGGAAAGTCACTTGGTTGTTCTAGTGGACTTTGTTCATGCCTGTTGTGTCTCAGCCAGGTTCAGTACTACTTCATGTGCATGGATCTGTACTACGGACCTGAAGTAGAAAACAAACACACAATAATTAAGTATTTTTGTTTTGGTCCTTCTCTGAGTACAAAATATTCAAAATCCTGGTTAAATTGTAAATTACGCCATACTGTGCTATAAAGATTGTGAAAACATATCTCACTTCATAAGTGCTTTTAGAATGCAGCTGTTCAGGAGATGAAGGAAGAATACAGATCACAAAGGCTGAATGGAGTTAACCATACAAAGTCTTGTAAACAGTGTTTTGAAGGCAGTGTTTTGATCTACTGGGCACTGACTTTGAAAACAGCTTGATTTCAAGTTAACTGAATTTTTAAAACACCTTGAAAGATTAGATCCGCTGTACTAAAATAAATTAAAATAAAATAAGGTAAAACAAGCCAGTGAACAGATCTCTTGTTCTATGAAGGAGAGTTCCTTCCTCTGTTTCAGTGGGTCAGTGTCACAAAAGGTCACCTATTAGAAGGGTCTGTTTTTAGAATCTCTGAAATCTTATAACATGAAAGCATGTAAATAAAAACAGCACAAAATATTTTAGTTAGAGGAGAACAAACATTCTGAAAGAAATTTCAGTTGTCTTTAGCTCTTTTTTTGCTTTTCTAAAATGTTAATAAAACATCTGCATGACTGTCATGGTCTCCTAGAGCAGGATGTATAATGGTGCATTGGTTAGCTGTGTGAAGGACAAAGAGAATTGCCACTGAAAGAAACCACCACAGATGAAAGCTGTGATCTCTGCACTGGAAAACTGAGCAATAGCCAAAACCAAAAATAAAATGAAATAATGAAAGTGCCAAGTGAGTGAGTTGCCTATGGTCAAACTTCTTTTCTATTATTGCTGCCATGTCCCTACCACCACAAAAACTCTGAAAAAAATTAACATCCCTGGCTGTTCTCAAACTAACAGTGAAAACATCTATTTTGTGGTAGTCTAGCCAACTTGTTTCAGACAGGTGAAACAGCTATATCACCCTACAGACACTTATCTACTTTATGCACAACTTTATCAGTGTATATTTTTTAAAAAACTACATACTTACTGATAACTTATAGTACAGTATTTGTGTTTTGCTCTAATAGATTAGGCCATCGGTGGTAAACCTTTTGGTTTGCCTGGGCTGCACTGAGTGAAGACAAACTGTCTTGGACTGCATATAAAATATATAATATAGTTAATGTGTGTAACTAACAACGTGATTTTTATAGATATATTTTTAATTAAAACATAAAAAAAAGAGATCAACAAAAACATAAGACTAGTGGGATATTTGACCTTGTTTTGAGAAGCTAATGCATCAGTCTGGTTCAATGGAAGTAGTTGCAATTCTCAGTGAGTTCTCAAGGTGTTTGCCAGAGATTTTTGATGAAATTTTACTCCTTCTGTAATTCATAATTTAAAAGTAATTGTCTATAAAAGCACGTACTGCCAAAAAACAATGACATGAATAAGGTGCAATTATGAGGCAAGGGATATTTTTCTCTGGTAAGAGAGATCTTATAAAATATACTAAAGAGTCATGATCAAATTTATCTTTGAGTTGTATGTCTGATTGCAACTCTATACATTCCATTTGAAAATTCGCAGACTAAAAATGGAGTTGCAGATATACAAATTGATTATTTCTTTCTGCAATCTTGAAACCTGTTCTCAAATTCCTTTGTCAAAACAGAAAGCAAGGCTGCATATTCTTCACTGTTCACAGGACTGTGTTTAGCCAGTGTATCGAACTGCATACAGTTATTTGCCATCAGTTGAGTTAGCACTGCACTGTGCCCTCCCTGTGTACTGTTTTCAGCCCAGACAGTGCTGATCATACACTCATGTTTGGTTGTTGCTGAGTGATGGCTGCATGTCAGGGACCAGGCCAGGCTGCTCAGCGGGGAAGAGCTGCAACCATACTGGTGTGGCAGCAGGAGATGAGCAGCAGAATGGGCAGTGCTGAGTCACATGCAACCCATGGGCCACAGGTTGGACATGCCTGGGTTAGGCCCACTCCTAGACTAGGTAGAAAAATCTACCTTTTACCTTTCCATCATGTGCCTTAGCCTCGCAGCCTTAAAGAATTAGAGAGCATTAGCACTAGAAGCAGGCAGTGCTTATGGGTGGTCACCTCACTTGAGATCCAGAAGGGTGCTACTCTTGGTATGTTTGATTGATGACTCCAAATACAGGACTCGTTCATACAGAGGATCGGTCTGCAACTTTGAGGATGCTAAAGAAGTTTGCAGGAGTAATATGCAAATACACAGCAGTGTTTATTAATTGGCTTGCAAAACTCTATGGAATTCAGATATGCAGAAACTACAGGAAAAAAAAAAAGAAAAAAATACAGTTTTTTCAGTAGATGCCCTTACTGTCATCAGTGTACATCAGACTTGATGGGACCTAAAATCTAGGAGTTAATGTATAATACCATTACCTAGTATTATTTAATAATTTACTTACTATTATATTCACCTGAGCAAGCTGAGGAAGCTGGCAGAGGTGATAGCCAAGCCGCTTTCCACGTCTATCAGCATTTCTGTTCAACCGTAGAGGTTCCAGAGGGCTGGAGGCTTGCCAATGTGACTATCATCTACAGGAAGGGTAGTAAGGAGGATCTGGGGAACTACAGGCCCATCAGCATGACGTTGGTGCCAGAAAGGGTTGTGGAGCAGATCATCTGATCATCTTGAGTGAGATCACATGATATGTGTGGGACAGCTGGAGATCAGGCCCAGCCAGCATGGGTTTATGGAAAGGCTGGTCCTCCTTGACCAACCTGATCTTCTGTAATCGAGTGACCCTCCTTGTGGATGAGGGAAAAGCTCTTGACGTAGTCTACCTAGACTTCAGCAAAGCCTTTGACACTGTCTCCCCCAGTATTCTCCCAGAGAAGCTGTCAGCTCATGGCTTGGACAGATACACTCTTTGCTATGTAAAGAACTGGCTGCATGGCCAGGCCCAGAGAGTGGTGGTGAATGGATTTAAAGCCAGCTGGCAGCCCTGGTCATGAGTCATGTTCCCCAGGGGTTGGTGTTGGAGCCTGTCCTGTTCAATATTTTTGTTGATGACCTGGATGATGGGATTGAGTGCACCCTCAGAAAGTTTGCAGAGGACACCAAGTTGGGAGAAAATGATGATCTGCCTGGAATTAGGAAGGCCCTACAGAGGGATCTGGACAAACTGGATAGGTGGCCTTTGGCCAATGGGATGAAGTGCTTGCTTCGGCAGAACGTATACTAAAATTGGAACAATGCAGAGAAGATTAGCATGGCCCTGTGCAAGGATAACAAGCAAATTTGTGAAGCGTTCCATATTTTTTTGAGGAAGTTTTTCACACAGAGTGTGGTGACACATTGGAACAGGTTGCCCAAGGAGGTTGCATATGCCCCATCCCTCGAGGCATTCAAAGTCAGTCTGGATGTGGCTCTGGGCAGCCTGGTCTAGTGGTTGGTGACACTGCACATAGCAGGGGATTGAAACTAGATGATCATTCTGGTCCTTTTCAACCCAGGCCATTCCATGACTCTATGGTTATAAGTTCAACAAGATCAAATGCCGAGTCCTGCACTTTGGCCATAACAACCCCAGACAACACTACAGGATTGGGCCAGAGAGGCAGGAAGACTGTGGAAGAAATGGACCTGGGGGTGTTGGTTGACGCTAAGTGCAACATGAGCCAGCAGTGTGCCCAGGTGGCCAAGAAGGCCAATGACTTCCTGGCTTGTATCAGAAATAGTGTTGTCAGCAGGAGCAGGGAAACTAATTTGGTATTTGTATTTGGTATTGCAGTCATCATTGTACTTTGGGAACCATATCTTGGAAACAATAATTTCACTCTTTGTCTCCTTGGGGAGCCATGCTATGTGGGAAAAAAACATGAATGTTCAAACCAACACGTTCCTATTACCCACATAATGTACTTCGGGTTTTGTTCAAGGTTAAACAACTATTTCCAAATATCCTTCAGGGATCTCCCATGAGGTCGAATAGTTATGAGTGGCCAAGAGCGTGGGATGGTATGGGTAGGTACCACAAACAGTGAGCAACACCATTTTTTCAGAACTTCACTCCTAAACAACTGCAAAATCCTGAATAACTCATGAAATATTTGAAAAAGTGCTGTCACCCTGGCAGTGCTAGAGAGGCACAAATCACTGTAACATGCTGGGGTTTGGACCGTGCCTACAGAGGCCTGTTCAACACTAATCAGCACCCTCAAGGGAAAGAGATCTTTGGATTTGATGACAGTACAATAGGCCCTGCAATTGGTCCAACCGCTGCTACAGGCTTTGCAGTTTAATCAGAGAACCAATCTGTGCTGGTATCAGTCACACCTATACACAAGACAGTATATATATGTGTGTGTGCATGTGTGTATTGGCTGTGAAAGTCAGCTTGTTTAGTAAGGAAAGAAATTCCTACTTCAGTGCAAGCTGGAAGATGGAAAAAGATGATAGAAGAAGATGAGGATGGAAGAAGAAGATGAAGATGAAGCAGAGCCATCATGAAGAAGTAAGCAGGAAGAGTCAGAACTCATAATGGAAGCGATAACTGTCCAATCCCTAACTATCAGAGAACTGTGAGATATGTGAAAAGACTTGAGCTGTCATCCAGGTGTACATATTGTCACCTGACTGATCCAGTGCTGGAATAATGGAGGCAGTAGCCTGGACTTAGTGGGAAGTGAAGCCAGGCAACAAGGATCCCTTTCTAGGGAAAGAGGGCATTGGCAAAGCAATTGGAAAAGGGCCATCAACCTTTGCCCTATGAAGATGATTTTTGTAAGCCATGAAGGAAAGGTATCCCATCAAGGAAGATCTGATAGGTCAGACAGGCAAGTGGAATATCACGGAGAAAGGTATTCCAGTAACTGATGTGATGTACAATATTGACCTGGACGTGGATAATGACCTGTTATCCCAAGATTCAGATGATATCAGATGCTCACAATCTATGTGGAGGAAATTTGTACAGGGTGCACCATCATTGTATGCCAACACACTGATGGCAATGGTCTGGAAAGATCATGAAAAATGGTGGATGAAGTGACTAGCCTACCTACAATAGGCAGAAAATCTCTTTTCCTCCCTATGGGCCTGTGTCTCAGTGGAGAAATTGTCCTGGTAGTCCCAGGAGTTCAAAGACAATGTGCCCTACTCCCCCCCTGGATGGACCAATGTCTCTAGTATTAGAAGTAAATGTTCCTCTGTCCAAGAAAGAGTATTCAGTGGGTACACACCATGCGCCACCCTGTGGTTTTACCTACATGACCATGGAGAGGACATGAGGAATTGGGATGGAAACCAACCCCAACCCTAGAGGCATGGTTATGTGAGTTGCAAGGAAGAACAACTGAAAAAGGGAGTTCTTCCAATAAAATGGCCACTCCAGTTTCCAATGGACAGTCTCTCAGACAGAGAAGATGGCCTGATTCTATTTCTGAGGTTGATGATGAGAGTAGGAATTTGCTGCTAATTGACTCTGCTGAGTCAGGAGAGAAAGGGTGGCAAGGACAGAAGCGAGGAAAAATCCTATCTGGCAAAGATCTGCATCAGGATGGTACAGGCCATAGGCTGCTTTTGTGGTTTAGATTTATGTGATGACCAGCTGGGCAAATCTACCACTTGCTTTTGACTCTGATACAGCAATACCTACTGCCATAGCTAAGCCTCACCTTGGGCCTACAAGACAGCGAGTCTCTCAGAAGTTCCAGAACATAAGCACATTGCTTTGGGCCATGGTGCAGTGGTGATGTGGTCTGAGAAGTCTGCATTCTCATGATTTTCTGTCTTTTTTCCTGTAATATCCCATTAAGATGCAATTACAGAGGTAAGAGCATGGGAATGCATGTATGTTCTGAGGAGCTATCACCATCAACAGCTCTCGCTAGATCAGGTGTGACTCTAAAGCCACTGTTAGGGTTAACTGGCTTAGAGTTCCAGCTGTGTTGAGATGTGATATTTACCTCGGGGCTTGTGCAATTCCTACTATCCTGACTCACGAGGAACATTACTGATATCTAGAGTGGCAGGCTTGGGATAGTGGCATGAGAAGTAATAGCTTTTTGTGTTGGGCTGGCTTGCTGGGTTAAGCTGTGCTTTGGTTGCCACACAGTTTGATTGGAGTTGTTCCTTTTGATCTTTGCTCATAATGCTCACTGCTTAGCTCTGCTGAACAGATTTGGGAAAAAGGGAGGAGGTGAGAAACTGGTTGGTGCACTGCCTGAGAGGGACTCACAGGCCCCACCTTTTCTGGTTACATAGGGCAGGCCTAAAAGAAAGCTGCATCCTTGAAGATATGATCTTGCCACCTGAAATACTTCCCTTTGGAATGGAAATAAAGATGATTATATCTTACTTATGTCTCAAAGTAACTTGGAGTCCAAAATGCAAGTAGGTATCCGTAGGGTCCCCTCGTGATTCCTTATACTGCTGCTGTAGTTAAAGCACATCCTCCCTCCAAATGTTACAATAAGTCTGCATCTTCCAATTTACATTTTTACACATTAACATCTCAGGAAGCATGAGACAAACACATATACCTAAGGCTGAGTCCCTTGCACTGAGTCTCTACAGAAAAATCCCAAACCATGGGCTTTACTTCAGCTCAAGCTGCTGAAAAGTCCAGCTAGTTTGTAAGACACTTGTTTTCCAGCACGCCTGCCTTCCTGTGAGAACTCAGAGGTTCAGTACTTTACCAGTTCTAACCATCATGTCTTCTCCCCAATCAAGATAGTTTTATCATTAAAATTTCTTCATATCGTGAGACATCTGTGTGACTTCTTAGACTTCCAAGTGTACAAGTTACTTTTGAGAATGGAGTACAGCCCTTTGCACCTTTGACCAAATTCTGACAGCTAAGGTCCAGCACTGTGCAAGAACAAGCTAGATTTTTGTTACATAAAATAAAAGCTGCTATACTTTTAATTTAACTAGGGTATCAGTTAGATTCCTAAGAGTAGTTGTAACAGAATCAAGTTACGTTGTCAGTATGATAAAAGGTATCACATCATTACTTTGTCCTTTTTACCTTATTCATTCACAGATTGAAGTTTCCTGGATTTCTGTCAAAAGAATTGGTCTTTTAAGAATAGAAAAGACCAATGTCATCTTTATACAGTTTGGGAATTCATCTTGAGTAGTCCAGAGATTAACAATATCAGTGATAATTGAGTCAAAGGCGTCTATGGAGTACACTAACAACAAAATAGACCAAGGAACAAAAGACAGGTAATTCAACAGCACACAACTACTGAATAATCATTTTAACCTTACTAAGGGTCAGGATGGTGAATAAAGTAAATAAAAAATGAATGTGCTTAAAGAAAGGTGGGGGGAGGAACAACAACATACTCAGAGGGAACTAGGCAATTGTAAAGAAATATGTGTACAAAACAGAAAATGTACAGCTGCTAACAGGATAGAAAAATCAATTTTACACCATATAAAGAGATACATTTACATCATTATGATTATGTTGGGAAAGGATTAGAATTTCACTTTCTTCAAAGCATTATTGCAATGTGTCATATGATTCTTCCTTATCTGATGATCATGATGATGCCTAAAGAATAGCACCTCTCAAGCATCACTCTGTTCAGTAACAGACCACCTTGTCTCCCTCTGCTGCCAGATCCAATGTCTTTGTTTTCCATAGGTAGATTTAATTAAATCAGCAGAACTGGAGCTATAAAGTCTCATAAACAGTGGGAGTAACTAAAGGGAAAAAAACAAGTAGGGGAAGAGAGTAGAAAATGCACATGGACTCAGAGACTTAAAGGCATAAGATCAGCAGATCAGTCCTAATACTGGCATAAGCAAGTGGTACAAACGAAACCCAGACAGCTGAATTCAGATGGTGGTGGCAGAGGAAAACATGAGCCATCATTGTGGAAAATACAAGTGTTCCAGAAATTGGATATTTTTTTTTTTATTCGTTCTTTAAATACAATTTAAAAAAACATTTATTATTATTTAATTACAATTTTAAAACGTTTTTATTTGAGTGTACGTACAAAAGATGCTTGCACAAGTGCAAAAGTAGCGTCAGCCAATATCCATAAGTAAATCTATCCTATCTGCCCAGACTAGAACACCTTCATTTCATTCACTTTCACCCATTTTAATTTCCCAGCCCTTCCATGCATGCTTTCCCAGAAGGGAAGAGCAGCAACAGGAATAATACCTCCAATACCAACTAATTCAGACTCGGGGAGTCACAGATGTAACAGTTGTGAGCCTCTCCTCACTTCCTACTCTCTCCTTCACTGGTGTGTATGTGATGGCTTTGGCACAAACTTCAGCAACTGCACTTGCTGAGGAAAGCTCTGCAGGAATCAGAGTTTGTTTTGCTTTATCAGAACAGCTCTTTTGAATTGTATCTGGCAATATATAGAAACCAAATGCAACTACAGGTTCAATTATAGTCTGTTCTGCCTGAGAAGCAGGTCTATGATAGTGAATAGCCAGGCTCTCCATCAACTGCATTTCCTGATTAGTTTCAAATACTGTCAGAGATTCAGAAAAGAGCCTGGAGGCAGTTAACTGTAATGAGCTACATACTGGAAGAAATACATTCACCTCCAACCAAGCACAGGCAATATTGACTAATAGAGAATTATACTCTTTACCATTTCCACCTGTTTACTACCTCAGATCTCCACCAATACTATTTTCTCTTGGACAGATGTTAGCTTTCCTCCTATCCTACTTACCCCTCATGATTCAGACATGTAGAACTGCAGAAGCTTGAGACAGTGTGGAAACAGTCTTCTCATTACTGTCGGATTTGTATGCTGGCTGAACGAATGAAGGGAGACAGCATCTGCTAGAGCTTGTAGTGGCCTAAATAAACTGCACTGTGTGCATATATTGAAGGTCACAAGGCTTGTTTTAATTACATCTTTGTGTCAGATCTGACTCCCGCCCTTTTCCCCACCTCAGATTTTAAGCTCAGAAAAACTAAATTTTATTTGAATAAGAGCTAGAGCAAGATTTTAAATAGAAAAAAAAAATGTGTCCTTAAAAGAGCTAAAGAAAACAAAACAAACTGTTTTCTATTCAGTTATCTCTGACTTCTAGGTGATAACTGAGAGTTCAGAAGTCCTGCTGAGTTCCCCTACATCCCTAGGAATTTCTTTTCCATCTTTTCTGAGATGTAGGTGTTTTCCAATCATTCCTTCAGTCTTTTGGTCTCTCTAAAAAGCAAGCTAAGCAGATCCATACTGACTCTGCTGTACTCCGTTGGCCTGCCCATCCTAAACTCTTTCCCTGAGTGTTCAGCAGCTCTTCATAAGAACTTCCTCCAAGAAGTCCACCAAGATTCTTGAAAGAAAATAAAGCCAGTGTACAGCAAACCTGTCAAATGCAGCTCTTGCAACAGTCACAGCAACAGCTGAGACTTGTAGTAGGGCCAATTTTGTGAGAATAATACATGGGAAATGGGAGCAGTCTGTAGAAAAGATCTGTGCATTATGTATTTTTTCTGATGTCTTATATTCTTTGTTGATATCCTATAAGAAGATAATTTATCCAAAATTTTTAACAGCCTGGATATCTCAGCATCATTTCTTTGTATCATCTTTCCATTTTTTCCTTCCTTCCTTTTCTTCTTCTGTATCCCTCAGCATGTTATTTCTTGTCTACTACTTAATTTATTCTGAGCTGTGGTCAGTTTTTTAGCAGGGCTGCTGACATCAGTTTGTGCCTCCAGCTTTTGCTATAAATTTAAACCATCTTTTCTGATCACTTTGGTACTGAGATTTTAGTAAAGGACTAAGATCCCAAATTGTTGTGAGAGAAAAACTTATCCTCCCGCTTCCTACATATTAACCACAAGAAGAATACATAATGTTGATACGTCACTCCAGGAGAAATACAAACATCATACATGGACACAAGTTAGTTAGTGGAAGTTTGTTTCTATAAAATCAGAGAAAATCTTGAGTTGGAAGGGATGCACAAGGATCATCGAGTCCAACTCCTGGCTCCACAGAGGACCAATCAAAAAACAAACCATACTTCTGAAAGCACTGTCCAAGTGCTTCTTAAACTCTAGCAAACTTGGTGCTGTGACCAGTGCCCTGGGGACCCTGTTCCACTGCCTGATCACTCTCTGGTGAAGAAACCTTTCCTAATACCCAGCCTCGCCCTCCCCCTGACACAGCTTCATGCTGTTCCCCTGTGTCCTGTTGCTGGCATCACAGTGCCTGCCCCTCTGCTCCCCTCATGAGGAAGCTGTAGACTGCCATGAAGCCTCCACTCAGCCTCCTCTTCTCTGGGCTGAACAAAACAAATGATCTCAGCTGGTCCTCATACATCTTGCTCTCTGGATCCTTCACCATCTCTTTTGACCTCCCTTGAAGACTCTCTAATTGTTTATTCCTTTCTTACATTTTGATGCTCAGAACTGCACATAATGCCTGAGGTGAGACTGCACCTGTGCAGAGCAGAGCAGGACAATCTCTTTGCTCACCCAGCTGGCCCTTTTTTCTGTCAGGGCATGCTGCTGACTCAGATTCAACTTGACATCAGAGGACCTCCAGTTCCCTTTCCATGGGGCTGCTCTCCAGCCTCTGTCCCACAGTCCTTACATACATCCACGTTTGTCCAGTCCCACGTACAGAATCCAGCACTTGCTCTTGTTTTGTTTCAGAACAGAGAACAAGTTATCAAACAGGAGATCATTCAGTGGGTGTACATCATTTAAAGACATACACTGAAATAAAAAATGAGAAAATCCTACCCCTTTCAGCTGAGTGTAAGAATGGAAATAGTACATCAACTGATACCTAAAAAAAATGAATCACCATGTTCTTCTCATTTCTGTGTAGACAAACCATTTATGCAACAGCTTGTTATTCAGTAATGCATATTGTGAACAGAAAAGTACCAGTTGTCAAGGTACAAAACAAAATGCAAAGAAGCCATTTATTGGCATAAAGATAGTACAAGTCAAATGTAAGCTGTGGAAAGCTTAGCCCAGGTTAATAAACTGGAATATAGATGAGTTAAAAACAAAACAAAAAGTCTATATTGGAATCAATAAGGATTTTTTTCTGCTTTCTGATACCTTGTTAAGGTCTTGCTCTTTCACTGTGAATTTAGCTCAGTGGATAGGTATGGTATGGCTCAAGGATTCCAGTGCAGTGGACACGTTCTCACTCTTTCAGAAAGTGAATGTTATCTCATCCCAGATTCCCTGAAATCTGCTTTCAGCTCTGACTTAGTTAGCCAAAGTTTTCATTTAAACAGTCATTATAATTTTATGAAATAGGCTTTTAATCTTAAAAGATTATTCTCTCAGAAATGAGCAATGTCTCTATGTTTTACAAAATAGGTTACTCAGGAAGAGATTGCACTTGAAGTAGAAAGTGAGAAGAGCAGTCCCACTGGACTACAGAGCCAAAGATTTCTTGACATTTTTGCAAAGTACTATCCTTTTAAAAGAAAGTGTACCTGGCATATCTTTATACTCATTTTAAGAACATGATAGAATGTTTAGCCCATTTAAAGATGCAGCTGACTGACCTTCCTAGAGGAAATATTCAAATCCCTTAACAACAGGAAGGAGAAATGCAATCAACATGTTGAATATACTGTAATTCCCAAGTTAGTTGTGCAAAATTGTACACATTTGAGGTTTTGAGATGTTTTTTTTTAGTTTGTTTGTTTTGTTTTTAAGTTAAAAACCGCAGTTCAACTGTCTGTGGTTAGGTCAGTGAATTGGTAAATAAAAGCATTTATTAATTATTTTTAGGCAGTAACGGAAGATAAATTGATTTTCTTCCATGCTAATGTTCTGCAAGACTGAATATCCCTGAAGAGTTTTTAAATGGAGGTTGTTGTCTTCCTAACTTGCACACCATGCTTTTTATTTTACTTTTTTTCTTGATTGAAACCTTGGTAAAGAACTACTTAAACCCTGGGAGTTGTTATGCATAACTGTAGGCCAGCATGTGCCAAATATGACACAGCACGAAGTCTTTTGTTGTCATCCAGCATACTGTGTTAAGCAATTGGCAAGCCTCTTCTCCCCCTACCTCCCAGGACTTTTGTTATTGAATTGCTACACAGTGTATCTTAGCCTAATTGAACTCATTATTTAGGAGACTACTCAGTCTACACAAGTATTCAGGAAATATTAATCCTGAATAACCATGTGTATATTCTTATGCTGGAACAAGAATTACCTAGATAACATAGTTAGATTCAAAAAAGAATAAACAAGTCCTAAAAGATGTTTTGCTGTCTTCACTGGATCTAGGGGTACCTCTTAGAAAACCTACAAGAAGCAATTTGTTTGAGTTGGTGGAGTAAGCCCATCTTCATGACAAGAGAACTATGAAACCACAGGAGCATGACAAGAGGACTATGAAACCACATCAGAAAAGTCAATTTCCTAACAGTAAGAGAGAAAGATGATGGAAAGAGCAATCCAATAAGGAATTCATTCCAAAGACTTTAAAAAGTGAGATATGTAAAGGTGTGCTGGGAAAAGACAACATAAAAGCACATTTTCATCCTCAGTATAGAAAAGCTTGTCCTTGCACAGTTTGCCATCATCCCAGACCAACTGGGGCCAGGGCAGGAGGGTCAGGACATCATCAGCCCAGGTGGGATTTAGAACACTGTGTGGGCTGGAGATCAATCCCAGTATTGACTTCGGTTCTAACCATTCCTTTTTCAAGGGGGTGAGAGAGTCTGCTGGTATGGATGCTACTTTTGCTGGGCCACGTAGTCTCTAGAATGAGTACAGATCTGCTACTTACAGTGGTATAGATATGCCTTATATATAACATATTTGCTCAAACGTGTACTGTTGATTATAAGAGACAAAATGCACTAAGATTTGTGAAACAGTGATCTTTTAGCCAGTACTGCCCTTTTAATACTGGTTACACCAGTAAATCAGAAGTGAATCTGTAGGAATTACAATAGTATATGTGTTGGGCAACAAATATCGGAATAAGCCTTTTTATAGCCACGGTTATCAGGATGTACTAAAAGTCATTTTGATTCCAATTTTGAAATCCTATGATAAGTTTCAGAAATAGTGAAGCATTCCATATTTTTCTAAGACCCTGGAGCAGAGATAAACTGGAAATGTACTTGGGATATTCACACACACTAATCTTGACTGTACAAGACTTCTGACTTTTATAGTTCTCCCACTCCAACAAAAGAGTATTTCCTGAGCCAGTGAGAAATTCTAATGAGAAGCTGGCCCTGGTCAAAATGGTGCTTAGCATCCCACCAGATGTTCTTCTCAACTTCAGAGAAATGAACACTTGTGAAAAAAAAAAAAAAAGACATGATTTAATTATGTTGATTGTTGTGTTAGTCATTTAGGACTATAGTTCTACTTCTTTATAGTATCCATTAAAAGAAAAAACAACTCATGCTGGTGTGTCAAACATTTTCGTATTTCCTGTTGTCTTTTATTCTGGTTCTGTGCTGTGTTTGTGCTTAACACTAGTATTGTAATAGTATCTATAAAGTTTGTTTCTTGTATGGTATATGATCCTTTTATTTTTCTCTTGCTAAGCACTGATATACAAAATTAAAGGGAAAAAGCAACATACTGCACTCCTTTTAGATTTACTTCTGTTTCAGCAGTTTATGTGAATAATTCCGTTGAAATAACAGCAGAATTGGTTTATTACTTATTACAAATTACTTGTTGCACTTAAAAAAAAATTGACCACTGCAATTTTGAAGCATATTTTTGGGAAAACTGATATGTGGCCATTTAAGAAAAGGGTGGAAAACCAGGATCAGTGTGAAAGTGTCTCTAGTTATAAAGGACTTAAGAATTGAACTACTTATATGCATAATAAACTCAGAGTTGGGGTTAAAAAGCTTGAAAACATCAATATGTGAGTGTGCAGTATTCCCAACCGGACAAGCACTTTGATTTTTAATTTCAGGATGCTGTTGCTATATTTATTCTTGTGCAGAATCCTCTACTCATAGAACCAGAAGGAAAAACTGACTGGAATTAGATGGAGATGTGAATACGGACAAGATGACCTGGTCCCAAAATTAAAAAAGACATTAATTTAAACATACTATGGGACAGACATGTTGTTGTAAATCCAATCTGTCTTAAAAGAAACACATGAAGAGCATGATCATTACAGAAACGCAGTGAAACCACAGAAATGAGAAAAACAAGATGCATCATTACAGAAGAAACATTGGTGAACTTCTTCATGAAGGAAGTGGGGTGGAGGAATAAGAAAGATGTCCCCAGCTATCAGTCTCATTGGTAATAATCTACCATTCACGGGGCTGGTATGCAGATATTGTGATAGGATGCTTGATAACGTTTATGAAAATGTCCATCCAATGAGTGATATTGCTTGGCACATGCCATTAGTTTACTTAGAGGGAACTGTGGAGCATTTGGTTACCCAATGTAAAAGAAAGTACCACAGTCTGGTCCAGACTGTTACCAGAAGGTGGAATAGATGTCGTTTAAATAACACAAGATACATTAACAACAGTTTGAAGATTCAACTGGATTTTCTTTTAAGCAAAATTTCCAAAATGCACAGGGAACTTTATTCTGCTACCCATTATGTGCATTAGCTAATACCTTAGATACCCTGTTGGTTTCAGCAAACTTGTTTGGAATTGGATGATGGTAGACTAAAAGCTACATGAAGGACTAAATTCTAACTATTAAGTGATCTAGAAAGATTTGTTGGGATATGTTATTTAGTGGAATACAGGCAGATGAAAAGGCAAGGTCCAATCGTATGTTACCTACAAAACACCTGAAAAGGTGTGTTCACCACTGTTTGAGATGACTGTTTCCAACTGTTCTTAATGAGAATGTTTAAAAAAAAAAATCCAACTTAAGCCCCCTAGATCAGACACATTCTTCATTATAAAGTGATGGAAAACAAATGGACACGTGCCTGTCTCTCCTGATGATCACATTCTTTTATGTGCACATTTTATTTGCTGCAAACAACAGGTAATGGTATAAGAATACCAGTATAGACATTATTTTACTCTCTATCACCATGCTATCTTTAATAGATTACTTATTTTAGTATACCTGTAGGTCCTATAGGAAGTGCACGTTGTAACAGAACAAGTATCAACACATTGAAAAAACTGGCAGAGATGCAAATATAGTCATGTTGAACTAGCAACCAGAATGGCATGATGGAGGGATGTCAGCGATCAGTAGAAGTAAAAGAACAAGAGATTTGCCCATCACTACTTCCACCTTTACTCCATAAGATGCCTAAGTGAAATCAGTAACTAACACCATTAAGGATGCCTTAAATAAATCTAAAGCAAATTTTCCCTGAAACTCAAAGAAAAAAAGACAGGAGTATCCATAGAATTAATTGAGCTAGTATATTTAACACATGAACCATTTTCTAAGAGATTGTTTTGCATACCACTGTAAATCAGATAATTATGAATTTGTATGTTTAAAAAAATATTAAATATCATTTGCCAATCTGGGAAACAAATTACTTTCTTTTCAACATCCAAATGATAGCAAGCATTATCTTTGGAATTATATAATTATTTATTTTAACATACTTATATACAGTGAGTGACTCATCCTGATATAATAGTTTACTTCAACATAAACTAAGTAAAGATTTTTATGATGCAATGAAGTTTTTTTTTAACACATTTGTGACTTAGAAACTTTCCTCATAAGCCTACAGACATATAATCATAGTAATGATATGTCTTTTGCTATCATGATATCCAGTTTGCCTTGAATGAGGGCCAGCACCATTTAGTGATGTTTTAATTGCATCTGAGATGGATAACGCTTGAACAAAATACTCAACACACATTTTGAAATTAATTCTAAGCAGCTAAAAAGGTTTTAAACATACATGTTTATAAGTACATGTATATTATATACTTGTGTATAATAATATATACACACACATTTATTTTAATGTATAGCTTTAATAGCAAAAGGTACAGTAGAATTCCACTGATAGCAAGATTTGACTCTAGATTATCCATAGAAAATTGGTGCTCTTTCTAGAAGAAAATCAATACAAGTTCAAAACAAAAGGTGATACCAGATAACTCTCAGTTGCAGTCAAAAAATGGATAATCCATTTGAATACCT
>JACDJE010000104.1:1821578-1826578 GCA_016647715.1 Pavo muticus
AGTCCAAGTTGCTAACTAATTTGAACAAAACCAGCAAGTGTGACAGAATGCCATAGTGAAGCCCCCTCTCTCAGTTGATAGTATGGTTTCTAAGAAGAAAGTGGACGTAGACTAGCCTCTTTCTGTTTCTAATGAAGTTATCCAATGATTGTTTGTTTGTTTGTTTCTGTTAAATTAAATGGTTTCACAGTTCTCAATAACAGTCAAACTCACTGTTGAAAGAAGTACCATGCAGATCTTGCAAGACAACTTTTCAGCAGCCACAAAGTTGGGTATTCTGCTACGGGTAAAATTTTAAGGGGAACCTATGCATTTAGGTCAGGAAACTAATGCTTAACTTCAAAAGCTGTACATGGAACAGGACAAGTGTTGCGTTGAGTAGTGGTCCAACAGTTATTCATAATGAATTCTTTTAATTTATGCCAATCTCTTTATTATCCTCAATAAATCTGGTGAATGGACGGCTGGCTCCAGTTTCAGAACTTGCTTTGTCCAAACCAACAATGGGAGGGCTGCTGCCTGTGCGAGCTTTGTCCATGCCACTGGTAAGATTGCTTAGAGGTGGGATGGCACCTCCACCAAGACTTACTGGGAGCTGGGGAATGCCTCCGTTCTGTATGACAGAAATCTCATTGTTCTTCATGGCAAGTCCATTTGTGATAGCTGCAGCATATTGGTTCCAAAAACTGGGGTCAACGTTCATGGCTCGAGCTGCCAAATCCTTTTGGAACATTTCAGAGAACTTCAGTGCATCGCCACCCAGCAAAGCCATGGGGTTTTCCACAGAGAGGCGACGGCCACGGCGTGCAGGTGCATTATTCCACATGTGCGTTCCCATGTGAACCTGCAATGCAAATGGGAAAAGAAACACCTTCACATTAGCATCTTCCAGTTGAGTGGCTGGGCTGAGATCCTGTTACTTACATTATTGCTTGCTTTTAAAAAAAAGTCTTTTAATTCACATTGGAAACAAATCAATTCCAGTTAAGACAAGGTTCTAAGGCCTGTTCAAGCTATGCAAAAGAAAATCCAGCTCTGTAGTAATCTTTCAGTGTGCACCAAAAGAACAAAGTGTATGCATCTTCTTAGGTTTGGACAGTCTCGTATGCAAGCTGGAAATTCTTCACGCTGAAGATTACCAAGTGCATTTACTCATACTAGGAGAGGGCATTTTTTCTGCTCTTTCCCTTTTAACAACTTTTCTCTTAATATTTTTATCTCACATCAAATGCATCAATCATTTTGCTAAATATAACATTAAAAAAAAGCCACTTCAGGACAGTTAGAAGTGTATTCCCCAGGCTGTGTCCTGGTGGTTAACTGGACTGTGGGAATAAGAGGCACAAGTCCTGCAGTGACCTGCTGTAAATCAGTGGGAAACTGCTTTCTAGTCTGCAATGCCCTCAAAGCAGTACAGAAAATGGAAATCTGTGACAGGCACACTAGTTGCTGAGATAGTTCTGCATTTCTGGTTTAGAGTGAGCTTATTTTTCAGTGTTGTTCCACAAGAACTGCCAGAGCATGTATATCAGCTGACTGTCTGTACATCATGTCTGTCAGACAAAATACAGTGTGCGTGCGCGTACACTCAGAAGCAGTTTTAAAGAACACATCCTTGCACAGCCTCTTTTCGGTCCCTATCTTTAACACAGGAGAAGCATGAAACACACCAGCATACAACAAGCCTTGAATCTCCCTTCTTTCCTGTTTCTGGGACATTTAGCCCTAAAATCGGCCAAGTTCAAGTACAGTACCTCAATCCCCCCAAGCCTTTACAGTTGCATTTGGCCTCTTACCTTAAGATTCCCCTTTGTGGTAAAAGCTCTACCACAGATTGTGCAACCAAATGGTTTTTCACCAGTATGGGTGCGCTCGTGTATCTGCAGTGCGCTTGCTGAGGAGAAGGTCTTCCCACAAGACTGACAGTTGTGCTGCTTGGGAGTGCGGCGAGGGGGGGGTGCCAGCATGGGGGTGATCCCCGGACTCATCACTGTCTGTGGTGCAGCAGGAACCTGGATTCCAGCTGGAAGCGAGGGAACCTCACCCAAAGAGATCGGCTTGCTGTGACCATTCACTTCCATTTTGATCATGGTAGGCGCTGTACTGGTGACCAGGCTAGGAGTACTTTGGCTGGGACCTAGAGTAAAGTTGGGTTCAAATAACTGAGAAGGCAGCTCTTTTAATTTGTGCGTCAGTAAGTGTTGTTTTAAATTACCCATAGTGGAACACCCACGATTGCAGACTGTACAAACAAATGGACGTTCTTTAGTATGGCTGCGGTAGTGAATTTCCAATGCACTCTTACAAGCAAAAGGCTTGCCACAGATATTACAAACAGTACTTTTAAACTTACCACGTTCTCTGTTCAGGAACAGCAGGCTAAAAGGAGCCTCCTCTTTGATGACCGGTCTTCCAGGGTTGCTGGATGTCAGATCTAACGCGCCTCCATTTTCAGTTGCAGGTGGTGGGCTGTCTGGTTTTTCTGTCTTTAATTGTATTTCTTGTGGCTCTTCCTGGTTGCTGAGACCTGGGGATTTTGATCTAAAACTTTCACTATTACTATTTACAGGAGACAGAGCTTGCATGGAGGAAGAAGACTCTGACATTGCAGGGCTGCCTGCACTCTGGCTTTCGAGATCACCAACAGCCGATGAGGAGTCATTGCTCAAATGGTCACTTTCCCCTGATCCATTTTCTATGGATTTTAAACTGGTCATCTGCTGACAGTTCATGACAGAATCAATCATTTTCATTTGATTCTCCAAAGCAGCGATACTGGAGATCACAGAAGGCGGTGAAGAAGGACATGACCCAGAGTAAGAGATAAGGGGTTTTGCTGAGTCGCTTGCCATGTCCTTTAACTCCGGGTCCTCTTCCATAGAATTTTCATCAATGTCATCATCGAAGTTGCTCAGCGTGTCAATGTTCTTCTCGTCATAGGAAAGTTCTGAGTCCATGGCATCCTGGAAGCCCTCCGGTAATGGCGTGTTAGGAATTTGCCCACCCATATGCATACGAATATGCTGCTGAAGAACAACTGCATTTGTAAATTTCTTCTGACAAATGGGACATGAGTGCTGTACTCTAAGTGGTGGCTTTGCTCGATGAACTCCAAAATGCGTTTTTAGATTGCCTTTGGTAGTAAAGGCACGTCCACAAATTTTGCATTTAAATGGTCTTTCTCCTGTATGTGTTCTGTAATGCATCTTGAGAGCACTCTGACAACTAAGCACACGGTGACAAATGACACATTGATTTGGGTCTGTCATCTTCTTATCAATGTTCTCTACTAGCTGCTGTAGTTTTGAGGTTTCTGATGTTTGCATAGAATCTAGCAGACCACCAAATGGAAACTTTGCCTTAAACTGGTCAGACACTGCTGGAAGCACAGGGTTTTGGAGGCTTGTTGAAACACTGCTGTCCGTGACAACTGTTGGAATTGAAGACGTGGAAACTGTGGAAACTTGTCCACTTACGGAGTGGTCCCCAAGCCGCGTACTTGCGGCAGGCAGACTGATGGGTTCCGCCTTGGTCAGGGACGAGCTGCTCTGAACAGGCTGTGGGGATTCGGCAGACACTGGAACACCTGACTCAGATGTGTTGAGGCTTGGAGATAAGGAAGTGCATTCGCTGGAAGCAGGAGAAGGCCTCTGAGGTGACCTGCTCATGGGAGTGATGCTTGGAGAATCTCCGTAACTGTTCACACCAGGAATTGTGGGGGGCAGCTGGAGCCCAATGGAAGTTGGAATGGTCGGTAGAACAGGTTTGCTGTCTAACCACGTTGTAACCGGCTTTTCAGGGGGCAGCGACATCCCATATGGGATACCAGAACAAGTGGGCACATTATCGAGGTATTCTGGAACAGGATAGGGATTCATCTGAATGTGGGGGTATTTCTCTTTATGCCTCTGAAAATGAACTTTCAGGTTGCCTTTTGTGGAAAAGCGATTTCCACATATGTTGCATTTAAAAGGTCTTTCCCCTGTGTGCGAGCGGAGGTGGATTTGTAAAGCACTGTCACTTCCAAAGACCTTGGCACAAAATCGGCATTTGTGTTTAAAAAAGGGATCCTCAGAGCTTGACTTGGGCTCAAACACTGACACATTTGGTGGCTTTCCTTTGCGGTGCTTCATGAGGGCAGACAGAGGATCTAGTGCATTAGCTGTTGCTGCGATGCTAACAAGTGGATTGGGGAAGATCACACTATTTGAGGAAGTCTGAGGTAGAAGTGGGTTTGGCAGGTTAGAAATCGAGGTGAGGCTTCCATGTCCTATGGAAGGTGGAGTTGAAGCATTCTGGGGCTGCGAAGCACTGATAGTAGTGTTTGACACTGAAACAGGCGTTACAGATGTAATCGCATTAGAAGAGCAGGGTACGCTAGATTCTGGAGGGGCAGAGGAGCCACTGCTGGATATATTGGGTGTACTTGCCCCAGACGTAGGCCTTGAGATGTGCTGAGAGCCGTCGAAGGCAGGGGGCTGAGCGCCAGCAGCCTGTCCCATGATGGCGGGAGGAAGGACGGCGGTGAGCTGGATGGCAGCGCTCGTGGCAAAGCCCTGCAGCTGGTTTGAGGCCTGCCCTGCTACTCCTGGTGCGGCCACCACTGGGTTAAGGGCCGGCCGCAGGGGCTGCCGGTTCATCATGGCCACCTGGCTGCGGATCTGCTCAATTAGCTGCAGCTGGTGGATCTGCTGCTGCTGCAGGGCCATGAGCTGCTCCAGGATCATGGGGATGGCCACAGCTGTCACCCCACTGCTGATGCTGGCGGAGGCAGCTGACCGTGCACTCTGTGAGAACTGTGCAACCGCCACTTTAGTGCTCAGCAGAGTCTCCAGTGTGACATTCGTGTTTGGCATGGTATAGCTTGTCATAGGTGATGGTTCAGGGAGCTGAGGTAGAGGAGTAGCTGTGTTTGAGGTGCCTTGATTCTGGAAACTTTTCTCTGCAGTTTCTACCTCCATTGGCTCTTCTTCCTTTTCCGTGCTTTTTACCTCAGAGCT
>JACDJE010000104.1:1829078-1840948 GCA_016647715.1 Pavo muticus
TATAACAGAAACAGTTATGAAAGGCAATACAAAATAAAAGAAAGTGTAATTCTTGAGATGCTACAGTTACTTTTAGAAAAGGGTTTTTTACAGAACGCTAACTATAAAATCGCTTTTGACAAAATTACATGTCAGTTCTTTCAGTCTTTCTTGAGCTAAAACTCCCTACAGGTTTCAGCACGGAGTTTTGTCTGATAATGGTGATAAATCTGTGCTGTGAATATTATCTGTTTTCTGTCCTTGTAGAGCATTTCAAACATTATTTCCCTGTATCTTCCAAAACTGTACCTTCAAAAAGCTGTTACAATGTCACTACATATATACACAATACAGAGCATTGAAGATACGTAGTTGGAGCAGCTTTTCAGTATAACAGACCAAAATTTTCAATTGAAAAATTGTCACTTTTTTAACAAAAGTATATTTAGATATTATTTACACAAAATTATTTTATATCTATCAGCTAAAAGAAAATCTCTTCTTGAGTACTGCTAGCTTTCCCCCCGGCCCCCTTTTTTTTTCTTCCTTTTGGGAGGAGAGAATAAAATGTAATTAAAAATATTCTAATATTATTTAAGACTTCTACATAAGGTATGGAACCTTGCATTGCTTGGGCTAAGACTGATAATATAAAGCTGTTTCTGGACAATACTATACTAATCCTTACTGTAAATGATTCACTGTAAATGTAACTATCGTGATGTGTAACAAAAATATCACAGGAGATAACATGATTCCCTACAGAAAAAGAGTGAAAGCATTACTGGCCACAAGAATCCTAAAGCCTAACTGAAAAATCTAAAGCCTTCCAAAATGAAAAAGGGAAAAAGCCTTCTTCCAAATCACATTTTCAGTACGTACTGCAGTTTCTGTGAAGTGAAAGCATGATGAGCGCAGAGCAGCGAGGCACCCACACAAGCCTCTCTCCGGAGTCTTTTAGAACTAAGACAACTCAAACAAAGCTTTATTTACATTGCAGATTTACATTTTTACAGTCGGAGGGCCTGATCTTCTGGCCCTGTTCAGAAACTACTGAGCTCAGGGGTTGATATTACTGACCATGCACAGAGAGATCATGCCTCTCCTAAGGCTTTCACTGAGCAGCTTTTCTAGTGCTAATTTCCAAAACTTGGTGGACTGGCTAAGCGCTGCCTATTATTATCATCGTCATCGTCATATCATCATCACAGTCATCGCTGTCATCATCATCAATACAACAACTACTTTTAAAGCACTGTTGCAAAGGAAGATTGCGTCTAAAAGAAGCTGCAAACAGGGTGGCTCCTTTTCCAGGTTTTCATCTAATACTCCACTAATATTCTGTTTTTACAGAGAGCTTAAACCTTGCGCGAAAGGTTTAAGAAATTAGTGCTGAATATGGGAAATGTAGCCTTTCAAATATGGCTGCTCTCTGATCTACAATGAACCGATCAAACACCAATAAGGTAATTATTTCAGACACCGTACAATAACCCTCAAGAACAAATGTGAATATTCACAATCCTATTTCAGAGCAGGTGCTATTTTCCGCATTTTTAAGACAGGCTCATGGTCTCTACATATCAACGCTAATATGTGTAATACATAAACTTCTAAAAGAAATCTAAACTGCCGTTGCCCACTGCCAGAGGTATCAATACGAGCCTCTTCAGCATCTCAAGATAATAACCAGACTAGTGAGCTAACACACAAACTCAAGGAAGCAGCATTTTACATTTGAAATGTAATTTTCCAAGCGAAAAGTACAAGTGGAAAAAATCAGTATGGTATTTCTCAGCTGATCAGTGGTCTCTTGTGCTCTCAATGAAATCAATTACAAGTTTTGCACTATTTCAAAACAGTAAGACCTGGCTTTCACCCATATAAACTAGGGACCCAGAGCTCTATTTTCTCAATATCACCTTGTATTCCTTCTTTCCACTACTCTCAAGCCCTAAAAATCCTGAGAATGTTCTTCAAATTACATATCCAAGCATATAAATCTCATCACCTGCCTTGAAATATTCAAGGGCCGCTTTTGAAAAATATTTTAGAAAACTGCGAATAAGTTGTTAGGGTTGCCCATCCTGTGAAAACTGACTTCAAAGTAGATATAGAAAAAAACTCTCAATCATTTTCCATTTGGGATAAATTTTTCTGGCTTTTCTTAAGAAATGAAACAGGTTAATCTGTCTTGAAGCCTCCACTTTCTGTACTGATAAGCAAGTAGATGACACAGCTGACAACAAAACAGATGCTGCTTCGCCATGGCCCATTCCCTGATCAGTACATTGAGGCTACTGAGAGTCTCCATGGAAAGACAGATTATGGGCCTAGCCCAACAGCCTATACACATATGAGAAACTTTTTCCCACCTTAGACCTTTTCTCATCTTAGAAGTGCCACTAAAATTAATAAGATCAAAAGAGTGCAACAACAGTTTCAGTACTGGGGCATATATTGCATCGTTGCTTTTCAAGCATAAGTATTCACCAACTTCAGCAGGGAATAAGGCTTAAAAGCATATGACTCCATTGGAAAGGATATTCAGTTCTTTTTTAAAACTCAGTTATTTTATGAATGACAAAAAGTAATAGAGAATGCTACCATCACACTGGATTATTAAAAAAAAAAATTAGATCTGTTAAAATATTAAGCAAAAAAATGTTTTTTACTTTCAGCTTATACTTGCCGTGAGAAAATGTAGCTCTTTTTTTTGTATTTCTACATATGTTATTACTTGCTTTCATTTTCTGACATCTTACAAAATAATCAGCTTAAGTAGAAAATATATTTTTCATTCTTTCTTTCCTTCTTCCTTCCTTTCTTCTTTCTTTTTTTTTCCTCTCTCTTTCTTTTTCTCTTTCTGAAGAGATACAATTGTTTATATTATTACAGTGAGGATGTGATGCAGTGAAAATTTTCAAGGACTTTGGGGAAATTAATCGAACAGTTGCTTAATCTTATAGACGGGCTGAATTTTGCAGTTCTTACTTACACAAAAGGTGTTGAATGGGAGTTTTGTCAAGTAGTCAGGATCTCAGCCACTAATAACCTCCCGGTTATTTTCTTTTTCTCATTAGCAGTCTAACAGCTAACAGACTAATCTGAAGCTGCTATGGGATGCAAGATGAATTACAGCGCATAAAGCTTACCCTATGAAAACCAGTGAAAAATTGCAGCCAGCATCTCTCAAAAGGTACCCGGGGAAGGCTCCTAGATAGGTACCAACCCACCAGAGCTGCAGCGGCTCCAGCAGAGCACTGCCACTTTGCAAAAATGGGGTCTGGCCCTAAAATTAGCCTCAAAAAATTCAATCTCAGGCATTTTGAGAAAGTCACTTTGGGATCGTGATACCTGAAGCTGCTCAGATGCACTGCTGACTCAGTGCAGGAGGTGCAAGGGACTGGCACTGTGGGGATTTGCCCTGCCACTGGTGTGCAGTACACCCAGCCGCAGCTCCACAGGAGGGAGCTGTGCATGGCTGGGAGGAAGGTGCAGGCCTTCCTTCTCACTGCAAGGCAGCCGGCGAGCAGGCAAAGGGCTGATGGGCTTCCTGCAGCCCACGGAAATTATGTTCAGAGTTAAGAAAAAATCGCAGCAGCTGTTGATCGCACACACAGGATCTGTGAGCCTGCTTCCACTAGTTCAGTGTTTTTACTCAGGCGTATGTCTTTCTGTTCTGCACACCACATGCAAGGAAAATACAATGAATACTTTTCTGAGAAGGACTGATATTGAACGTTACATTCTAGACAGCTTCATTCCAAAAATATACACTGTTTACTAAATGCTGCCTTTCTTAGGAACTGCTTCCAGTTGGAAAGAGCCCCAACCAACTCTGTTGTCCTTCACTTTTGCTCCTGAATCTGTTCACTTTCTCTTGAATTAGATCACATCCAGTTTTGTAAATGGAAATAACTTTTAGGAAACAACTTCTGAGTTATATGAAATAGGGAGTATTCCAAGAAGGTGCTCTTTGACAACTCAGTGTTTTTCTACATTTTGTTACCCTGAAATACACAGGTCTCAAATTACACTTGGAGACACTTGGATAAAATCAGGTAAGAGCACCCACATTTTCTCTGCTTTCATCAACTTCAAATTGCTTATACTCTCCCGAAGCATTAAAACCAGAGATGTGTCTGGGAACAGAATCCAACAAATGTGTCAATAAAGTATTTTCTGAAACATTTTTTAGATAATATACTATCACACAAATAAAAGCATGGGAAAATACTGTATGATTTATGATTATTTCTAACTCCTCAGCTTCAGTCTCACAGAGCTGGTATCAAGAATGTATTAATATTGTCTAAATATGAGAATTTCTTTCAAGAGGAAAAATGACACCAATTGTCAACTGAGAGGCAGCGTATGAAGAAGCTTCACAAAAAAAAAACAACAAAAAAACAAAACAAAACAAAAAAACCCTGTGAGGGTTAAGATCAGCTTAAGATAAAACGTCTGCTAACTATGAAGACATAAGATCTCACCCGCAATTCTAGTACTTATTTCAAAGTGCAACTCACAACCGTTTTGTGTGTATTTAAACAAGCAACACTATGAATAACACTGAGCATAGCTCACAGACACAGGACAATCATTTACTACTCTTACTGTGATAACAAACGAGCTTATTTTATACATAATTTAAATAAATTATGAAAATATATTCAAAAAACATGAATTTGTTTTCAAAATTACCTTAATTTGGAAACAGTAGCCTTATAACAATGCATTGATCACTGAGAACAGTACTACTTTTTCCTTAGCTTTATCGTTTCTTATAACTGACAGAGCTTTTAAAGAAAGTTTTCTTAAATTGTTAGAACACGTTTATTTTCTTGCAAATTAATTCTTTTTAACTCTTTATGATAGCTTTGAATCCCATAAAGAAAGATGAATTATCACATACTGAGCCCAAGCTGTGAAACAGGAGGAGACAAATAGAGACCCCTACTGTGTTTAACAATGTAGAAGAAATTCCAGACTCAATAGAAAAATTTTCTGTCCTTTTTCTCAGACCACAAAAGCTGTTAGTATAGATTTGAACAGTGGAGGGCACTCTTGCCATGCAAAAACTGTTACTGACCTGGCACAATTTGTTTGATCTATTCAGTAGCCTAAATCTCAGAATTTGTTAAGTAACAGCCACCTGTGGCACAGGCACTAACTGTAATCTGTTTAAAATATTTGCAGTTCCTAATCTGCGCAGTGAAGCACTTGTTATCTAAAACTCTGTTGCTTTGCTACGTGTATGCAGATGTGGAACAGATGCAAGCTTCACAATTTGTTTTGAATATTTGTGCGAGATATGACATTAAATAAGATGTGCATTATGTTTTTCAGAATTATACGAAGAGCTATTCAGTTGGCTTTCACGGCATATTTATGGCATTACTTTCAGAGCGTGTAGAATTTATCGTATTGTTTGTAGGAAGTAAGTTTATTGGGAACACAAGTTTTACTTGGAATCCTAAAAAATTGTGGTCAGCATTTCTAACATAGCTGATACAATAAATAAATAAATAAAAGATATTTAAAGACAAAGAAAGAAATGGCAAGGAGCAGGACACTAGATTCTGTGTAGCCTTCCTATCTTGAGAAGTGTTTTACTAACCAGATGTCAAGCTGTGCCACTAACACCCTACAGAATGATGCTGGCCGCTCTCTGAACGACGGCAGAGCGCTGACGAATTTGTGCCCAAAGGATCACAGTAAGAGAAGCCAATGGAGGACCGAGTCCTCTATCTCCTAAGCATCTCTGAACTGAATATACAAGTACAGGAGGAGATGATGGCACTACTCCTTTGAGTAAAATTATTCATGTACAGGAGTGCCTGGAAGGGCAAACTCTAAGTGATACAATGCTAACCACGCAGCTCAGTCATTTTGCTCATTTACCATTCTGTATATTGCAGTATCACACTGGACAGCAAACCACATAGGGACCCAAACAAGCTAGCTTTCAGCATATCCATCTTTGGGGATGTTGCCACATCAACAAGGTGATAAAATTATCAAACAGTAGTAGTAGAAGGGCTCTCCTGAAAAACTGACCAGAAAGTCGGTTTTGATTAACTGAAACTAAAATACTGCGGCACCTGTAGGGTTAATTAAGCAGCTCAGGACTTTGGACTTGACAAAAGGAAACATTTTTCTTCCCTAAGAACTGAAAACACTTGTGCTGAATTAGATGGGCGTTTGATAAGCTGTACAGCATGTAGCAAACTCGCAGGGATCTCTAGTTAATACTCAAATTCAGTCTTAACACTTAACAGAACAGTGGTAAGCCGTGCTGCCAAGGTCAACTGCACAGATGTACTAATTGTATTATGAGCTTGACATCTAGTGGCCACCCCTGGCAGGGCAAAGCAGGCAAAGGTTAAATCAGCAAGCCTTGTCAAAGCACTTCTAACTACCCACCCTCGGGGAGGCTCCTCGGGAAACGAGCGGGCTCTCCGCCACCCCACCTCGCCCGGCTCCGGGAGCCCGCAGTACCGCCCCGCACCCCCGGCGCCCACCCCGGCCCCCGCCCGGCACCCACCCAGCCGGGCCGCAGCTCCTGCGGGGGATGGACGGCCTTCCCCGGGGTTCCGGCACCCTTCGCTCTCTGGCAGGAGTTGGGATTTTTTTTCTGCTTCTTTTTCAGCCAATGATTGGGTCCAAATCATGGGGAGGTGGGGAGGGGAGCATGGGGGGTGAAAGAGGGGAAAAAAACAGTATTAGAGTTCAGCAATAAGAGTTAGTTATCCAAAGAGCAATTAGAGTTATCCAAAGGCTCTTTCAAAAGATTTAGCTTACTTCGTAATAAATGCTGCCCAAGTGTGCTCACTGTATGTATTCTAACTACAGCAAGATAATACGAAGAAAACCCCACTCTTTAATCTCCTATCTGTTCATGTTCACATAAACGCCTTATAAAAATGTGCTTTCTGGCATCTTTTTAAGCAACTGTTTTTCTGGCTTGCCCAGCTTTTAAGAGGTGTCCACCAATAAGAAGAAATGTACTTTATGCCCAATGCACAACAACTGAACCAGCTCCTAACAGTATATTCTGTCCCAAATTCACATCTTTTTATTCCATTTTTCTTTTTCTTTCTCTCTTTTCAACAGCTGGAAAACCTTCATTATGTTTAGGAGTAAATTTTAAGAAGGTAAAGGAAAGAGGATTTTGTCCCTTTGCATGGAAATGTACAATTCGATAAAAATTTGCTGCTGGAACTGGAATTACTCTTGCTTCCTCTGGGGAAAAAAAAAAAAATCTAGAAAATCACTCTCATTTTACAAATGTAACATAATAGGCAAACTGATTTTTGCATACTTTATTTTCTGAAAAGTATCAGTACTCAGCTATTTTAATTTCCTGCCAGACCTGGATTATTATCAGCAAAAGTGACTGACTCGTGTCCTGACTGATGGATAGTCAACAGATAGGCTTGTCCACGCTGGGCAGTCAGCTAATCAAATAAAATGGAAAAGAAAGGAAAAATGCAAAGAAAATCTTCTTAGGAACCAAAGTATTTTTCAGAAATGGCACTAATTCTCTTTATTAATTTGTGTATTTTCACTCTGAAAATTGAATTGTAGCTTTTCCTCTTCCTTAGGCAAGGACAAGTAATTATCAGCAGCTAAATGTATGCATATTAATAGCTTAATTACACAGATCCTAAACCAATACCTTTCAAAATTTCCTTCCTCCCACTCCAAGAAAGGGAGCCCTAATATCTACCTCGAGAGATGGTGAGAATTCCTCAAGATCAGTAGCGCCAGATAAAATCTGACCCAGTTTGGTCTACTTTCAGCGTTTATATATACACCAGCAAACTGGCTAATTGTTGTAGGTTCCTTATTATTCCAAGTATTTTTCTATTGATAACACCAATCAATGCATTTGGAATACTTTAAAAACGATATAAATACAAATGTTACATGGTTTTAATGCTATCTCTATTGCAATATCCAAACTATTCATACAAAGAAGTTTCAGATATCTTTTCTTATCAAAGAGGCCTTTCATAGCAATACTAATTTGGCCTTTTGTTTTTCAAATCAAATAAACTAAATCTTCCTTACAGTCGCCTCAGACATTTGCAAGAATCACCCAAGTTTCACGTTTCCTGTAAGCTGCTTGCGACTTCTCAAGTTTTAAAGGCAGCAGTGTCTAAATGATATGCAGTGACCTCTATTCTTGCACGTAGGAATGTCCTTTCAAAATATATTTGCAGATACAGTAAACACACTCACACAAAGCTGGCTGCTCCGTGCAGGACGATGCCGTTTCCACAGTGGAGCATGCGTGTCTGTGTACGTATTCCAAAGGAACACTGAGTGCAGTTACGAGCTACTCAGAGCTGCACCGTCCAATTCCACTTAACCAGTGTGATAAAGAGCCACTGGTTTACACAACATTGTTTGTATTGAGGAGTGGGGGAGAAAAAAAAAACACAAACAGGAAGGTTCAGTGCTTAAAAAATGATTGCAAAAAGCACATGAGAAAACTGTCATTGCACAGTTCACTGTACGGTATCCCATTCACCTATCTTTGCCAGTAACTTCACATGAAGAAGTCCAAAGCATCATTTGTTGTCATCGTTACTCACTTGTGCACTGTAAGAAGTGCTTCTCAGCATGTAAAAACCCCTTTTCTTGTACCTATGTTAAAATACAAATGTTGTACCTACTTTAGCATTGTATCTGTAATTCTCATTCAATTTTAATCCGTTGAATTAGGAACACGTATTAGAAATGTAATTCCAGCTGTTACAGTTTACTGAGAACAGCTTTACATTTACTGAGAAACAAAGATTATTGTATGCTACAGGCAGCCATTTGAATCTTTCTGCTGCTATTTTTAAATTATTTCCATCCTATCTTCTAACTTAGTAACCTGTAAGTGTATCTTTAATAGATACCATTCACTCGCCCTTCCACAGCCTAAGTATTCAAGTAATATGTCATCACTAGTTGCCTGTAAATACTTCCTCTCAAAATAATTTACCAAATATCTTTTAGAACCTCCCATCCAACAGTAAAATTCTGAGTGTAAATTTGTAGTTGATGGCATTTCTGGCTACCTTCAGATTTCAAACTATTTCTCACTATTATGACATCGCTCTGTTTCAATGCAGTTCTCTTACACTGCAGTCCAGGCTCACTATAAAATTCTTTATTACGGTCCTTAAACTCCCGTGGTAATGTTAGCAGGGAAGTTGTGGTGGGTGCAGACAACTTGTGGTACGGCCTAATGTCAGTCTGCCATTCTGCTCCCCAGGCTGCCCCAGGTTTTTTTCTGCTAGTAGGAATATCCCTTCGCTCTAAGGGATTGTGTTTAGGGAATGTTCATATTGAAATGCTTCACTTAAAGTCTATGTTGAGGTAGTATTAAACATGATTTTATTAAATAAATAATAAGCCCAATTTGCTTCATCTTGTGTTAACAACAACTTCCCCCTCCCCCCACGCAACTCCCCTTTCCCATTGAAGATAACAGCCAAATTAATGAAAAGGCTGCATGTATCAAATAATGCTGCTCAGGCAGTTTGCTTTTAAACAAACCAACACATATTCTCGTGCTGTGGGAACTGTTTTTGGCTAGTTGCAAAATACGCTCAGGCACTGTAGCAATACCTTGATTACAGCTGTGAAAAGAAATGAAAAATACTGACTTGATGAGAAGTGTTTTAATTTGTGAGATTGGGAGTACTCGTTATATCTGGCCTATAAAACTGCTTTCGGTATAGCAATCGTTAGGCTTCGTAATGCAGCACGTAAATGATTTACACTACATTAATGTGCATTAGATAGCCCTCTGCTCGTGTGTGCTGAGTCCACCTTGCTCACAGATCTCAAATGAAAGTGAAAAACCAACAGCTCTACTTCAGCTTGTTAATCGTTAACTACGAAGGGTTTCACTCTATTAATTAAAATATGTTTTAATAAAAGGAAACATAGCACAATTTGATAACAGCCTCCTAAGGCTGAGAAGTATTTACACTGTTGCATTTTTGGGCTGCTGTGAAAGCCGATTTTGTGCTATTCAGGGACCACAATAATAACGCTTTAAAATTCCTCACTGGGATGCAATGTAGTCCTTTTGATGGAAAGACTGTCTTTCTCATTCGGCAGAAATAAATCCATTCATTTGATCATGTAGTCATTGAGGGCAATACAAAACAAACCAAGTGTGAGAAATTCTATGTGATGAAGTAAACAAAACAAAACCCCCCAAAAAAGAGGGAAAAAAAAAAACCATTTCCATGACAAAAAGATTCTTTGTCCTTAATCTACCCACCATATGCAAGCGTTTCTTTTTAGCATATCTCTTGTTCTAATCTCGGGTGACATGGACATAGATAAGATTCACAAAACAAAACAAAAACCTAGTTTAACAATTTTTTCCCCCAATTTATTAACTCGCCAAGAGTGTCCTAATGAAGTAGTGGGGTTTTATTTTTTTCTATTGAAATGGGTTCGGAGCATTTCAAAGTCTGCAGTACTAGTGAAACATTCTCAAACCTAGAATCCACCCCAACAGAGGCTGAGCTCAGCTAATCGTTGTGTTGGTTTTTCTTTTTTCTTTTTTTTCCCATAATAAAATCATAATTCTCATCTGCTTGCCTGTACTAATTTATTTTGCATTGCCACCGCTTCCTAAAAACCCTATTCCTATTTGCACTGCTGTGCTGCTCTACTGTGACAGAAGGAAGCATTTCTCTCTGTTATTGTCAATACCCAGTGGGTTTTCCCGGAGCAGTGGCAGCAGCCCCTTCCTAACTGCCCTGACAGAGTGGGACACATCCCGGCTCCCAGCCACCCCGAGGAGGGCTTAAAGCTTTGCCGGTCTGACAGATGTTTTAACCTGATGAAGGGGATTCACACTGCCTTAAGCTTCCAGGCGGTAAAGTTTAGATACAATAGTCAAAATCCTCCTCGGGCTCCAACTTTGTTGCCTTTCCCCACCTACAGAAGCAACTTACAAGACATTATAGCTTTGGAGCAGGAAAACGACTCCTCTTTTCATTTTGAAGGGAGGGAAAGCGGATAAAGCAAAGGGCCTACACGAAAGGCAGAAAACACGGGGGCTCCCACTTAGTTTTGCAAGAAGCCGAGAAGGTAGGGAGCTTCCGTGCACAGAAGGAAAGAAAAACTTTTAAGTGGAAGCCCTCAACTTAGTCCGGGGTAAGCGAGGAAGGGCTGTGGCATGCCTTCGCACACTGCAGCACCTAGGGCTATTTAAATTGAAAGAAATATATAAAAAGAAAGAAAAAAAACTGCCGCTCTCTTCTACAAACAGTCCGGCGAGGTGGAAATTAGGAGCAATTACAGCCCGAATCCGTCCTGCTTTAGACACTTGTTCACTAGCAGAGAGGGCCGCCCAGATGCATAAAGCAAGTGTGGCGTGTCTGCGTGTGGGGAGGGAGAAAGGAATGGCGGATGGGCGAGCGAACAGCCCTTCCCCGGCGCCTGCAGCCGGCGCGACAGGGGCCGGTGGCGGCGGTGGCACTCCGTGTCACCTCCCACCGCTCAGAGCCGGGAGGCGGAGGGGGAAAGCAGCGCAAAGGGGGGGGGGGTGAGGAACCGCTCCAGCTCCTCGGAAATACCCAAGTCCACCCCGCTGCTCCCGGGGCTGCCTCCCCCCGAAGCCCGGAAGGGGCTCCCCCAAACCACGCCGCCCCAGAGCCCGCGCCCGGTTGCGGGGCTCCCCGGGAACCCTCGGCAGCGACCGCGGCGGGGCTGCCCCGGGGGCGCGCCCTGGGAGACTGCATCCCCCGGCCCGCGGGACTCCCGCTGCCCGCGGCCCCGCGGCCGCCAACTTTGGTGCCGGAGGGCCAGGGTAGCGTGGCTCCGGCCCGAACCTCCAGGGGAGATGGGGGGTGGGGGAGGCG